>SNQN01000044.1:124112-140820 GCA_008642245.1 Bassia scoparia | reverse complement strand
TTCGGCTAGAAATTCTTTTCAGATTTGTCGAGCCGACAGTCAAAACCCCCAATTGATTGCAATCATGGGTACTTAGAAAATTTTCATTTCCTAAGTCCACAATTATGGAGAACTTAGGAAATGAAAATTTTCTAAGTACCCAGATTGCATCAATTGGTTTGACTGTCGCGTCCGACAATATTCTGAAATAGAATTTTCTTAGCCGAACTGAGGGAAAAACCTCTTTTTTTTGATATGATGATTTTTTTTCTGACTTTATTGTTTTTGTTTTTGTAGCTCAAATGATCCTTACGGAGCCTTAAAAAAAAATTCGGCGATGGCCAAGCCGAAGAGGCCGGCAAAGAAGAAAAGGCCCTTCTGTTGTCGGCGAGGAGCAAAAAACCACCAAACAATTCTAATACTTTGCTGCTGACCCAACAAAAGGGGCCGAGCAGCCTGTTGCTAAGAAAACAGCCGAGAAGGAGGATACTATCCTTCTCGCCAAAAACACAGTCTGGAGGGCACTCACTAAAACATAAGGCCTCCAGACCTCAAAGGATGACCAATCTCCAATACATTCGCTCAAACACTCTGCGGTGATGGGGCACGTTAATAAAGAAGCCGAAGAAGTCGGCTGAAGCTCAAAAAAAGAAGAGAAAAAAAGCCCTTGCGAAGAAGGGCAAAAAAAGTATTCTAAGGACTCCAAAAAGTCCTTCAAATAAGACGACCAAGAGAAACAATTTCCTGAAGTCGTATTGATCTGGATCGACGCTTACTCAGATCAACAATTTCCAGCTCGATTGATAAGAGCACCTTTCAATGTTGAAGAGGAAAGAACGAGGGGTCGCTCCTCCTCACTTGATGCCGGAGATTCGACATTGCTGCTCGGCGAGCTCGTGATGAGATGGCCAATCAGGACTAAATATTGTCAACTCCATTATAATCTCGACCTGATGAGAGTAGGATCCTGCATTCAATCTTTTCGCCTCTAAGGTTGATTGAGGCATCTCCAAGCCGCCTTCCGGCTGAAGAATCTGGCCAAGAGGTTTTCCAGACGCGAACTCTGATCATGTTAACAAAGGAAATCCCTCGAGTACATGCCGGAGGTGACAAAGCAAAGATGAGAGAGCAATTTCCCCAAGGGTGGTGAGTATTACGTAATGTAGTAACGACCATTCGTTTCCAGAACCGACACGGTCCTTCGAACCTTATGACCCGTCGGTATTTTGCATTCCTGTTTCAGTGAACACCATCCCTTGGAACAACAAAGAAGAAGCTAGGGCACAACACGGCTCCATCCAACTCAGAAGCCGACACGAACTGAAGTTTCGGCCTAAGAAAGAACTAAATGGCCAGAAGAATGCTGAAGGCGGTTCATCCTTCTACCCCAAACAATTAACAAGGGTTGACAAGATGATCATCAGGCCCTCTAAACGAGACTTTTATGATGTAAGGAATTTCTAATCCTTTCTTAACTTATAGCTTACTTAGACTTGAATGTTTTTAACAGATTTTACTTTAAATTGGTCAGAGCTGGTTGAGTGGATGCATTGAGCGAGAGACTCAGCAAGAGAATCGAAGAGAGCAAACAAGAATCGTAACTTTGCCTATTGTTGCGGGGATTTCATGACCAGCCCAAAAAGCAATGGTTTGTTGTGAAAACTTAGCAGTTGGAATGTGCTCTTCGACAACGGATGAGTATCTTCAAAAGCCATTCAGCTAAAGGTGATGAACGACTTATCATTTGTCGTCAATGCCTGGTCGCTCCTTAAGGAACGAACGTGCCTTGAAGCCCGCCAAGAATGCTTGGTCCGGAAAGAGAAGAAGAAGATGTAAGAATAAATCTCTCTCCTAAAGAAGGGAGAACAACCGGAGTTCTTCCAAATCCGAGCTGAGGGCAAAGTGGAATACTGGATAAATAATGGCTTGTGGACGGCAGCCTGTTGGTAGAGGAGCAGCTCATCGGGGTATGCTGCCGAGGCTTTTTGAGTATGCTCGATCTCACAGCACTCAGACATTCTTTATTTCGTCGGATTCAAGTACCGACGAGAAGGTGGCCGAGGCTATCAAGAAAGAATTATTATCTCAAAGCCCCCGAGCCCCTTTGTACCGACTCCCCCTCCCTTCTAATGACGAGGAAGAAGACGACAAGAAAGAAGTCGAGGATAGAGGGGGACGACGAAGATGAAGAGGCGCTAGACAGCCGAGGAGCTCTAAAAAGGAATGCGATGAAGAAGCTGCTGCCTACTCAAACAACACAATCTTCAAGAGGCTAAGAGAAAAGGCTGAAGGCAGCAGCTGAAGCTAAGAAGAACAAAACTCCTTCCAGGACTTAGCTTTTTCTTTTTAGTGATCTTTCTGTACATCAATGCTTGTATATCCCCGAGTATAGGCTCGATTAGAGCTTCAAAGTTTTCTCCTTGTATACATATTTAATCAAATCAATGGAACAACTAACTTTTGATGAAATCATAAATTTTTCGTGCTCCTTAGCTGCTTGAACGCTTAGAATTTTTTGCTTCTTTGTATTGCCAAATGTCTTAATTCACAAAAAAGCGATAATCCGCAATAACATGATGGAGTTAAAAGAAGTTAACTTGCAATGGTTGAATTGAAGAACAACATTTAACTTAAGGAAAAACCCCAAACAGTTAGCAGTCATAAGATCTGCTCGGCACATCATACTTTGCTTGCCCCATTAAATTTAACATTGCTCGAGATTGGCTGAGATGGTCAAGTTTTAATAAGATTATTGTGTTGATGACTCAAGGGCGAGTAGTTGCATTGAGTCAATCAACTATCGTTGATTGCCCCTTAAACTTGAGCATCGCAGTGTGCCTAGGCCGACTATTTACCCGGCTGAATTCCATGACAGAGTTGCCCAAGTTGATCAAAGAACTTCAAGTTTTGTCAGCAAATTTCTATTTATTTAAGGATTCTCAACTCTCGTGTCGGAGATAATTTAAGATGCCTTTGGACAAAAGGACTTTTTTCTATTAACGAAATTGTGCAAGCAGTTAGGGTTTTCAAAACCTCGTCTGGCCAAGAATTGTTAATGCCCTTCGAAAAAGAAACACTGACTACATAATTGCAAACATTGAGGGTTTTTCAACCCTCGTCTCGCCAAAAATTTTTTAATACGCTTGAAAAAGGACTTCTGTTTTAGCCGGTCTATCTAATAATATCATCTTTTAATAGTAAAGCTTGGTGTATCAAGTTTATGAGAAGTATTGTGTTGATTGACTCAAGGCCAAGTAATGGTTGTTGAGTCAAGCAACTAACCACAATTGTTTGCCCTTACACTTGAGCATCTAGGCTCATGGTCATAGAGGTGAATTAGGAATACATCTATATAACTTGAAATAAGTAATCTAAAGCTATTATGTAATCCCTGACAGAGGTCTTTTGTATATACTTGAACCATAAACTTGTAAACTCTTGCTAGGCAGAGTTTGACAGTTAAGATTGAGTTCTTGTTATTTAAAAGCTAGCTTGTAATAAACAAGTGTATTGTTTTAGCTGAAGAGCTGTAACATAAACTTGTAAGTCTTGCCCTAGACAAAGCTTGAAAGTTCATGAATTATGCTGTAAATCAAAGTTAGATTTGAAAGCATAGACAACAAAGTGGCACAATGCATGGGAGGAACTAGTGAGTCTTGCTCATTTCATTAATTGGAAAAGAATGGCATATGCAATTAATTACAAAGTAGAAAAAGTTAGCATCCTCTTACAAATGACTGAATAGTCTATATGTAGTACTAGGGGTGAGCAAAGGTCCGGTCTGGCCTGGAACGCGGACCGGACGGACCTGAATTTTTGGACCGGACCGGACGCGGCACCGCCGATCGGTCCAGGTCAGCGTCCAAGAAATTAGGGGAGCCGGTCTTCGGTCGTCCGGTCCAAAACGGGTTTTCAGGTCCGGACCGGTGGACCTGAATTATATATATTATATGTATAGTATATATATATTATATATAATATATTATATTTATAAAATATAGTATATATATATATATATATTGATATATATATATATATAGGTATACCAGTGCGCCAACTCCCAGTTCTTTTCTCTTCTTTTATTCGAAAATTTCTGCTAAGACCTTGTATTCTTTCATTCATTTCAGTCCCCGTCGCAAAATTAACAGTTGACGTCGGGATATATAATAATATATATTATATATTATATATATATATAATATATATTAATATATATATAAGGTCAGGATCCAGTTGAAAAACCACATGTTATATGAAACGTGAAACCAAAAATAAGTGGTACATTTTACATTTTAAAGCGGGTACATACAAGCCAGTAGGGTACACAAGACTTCAGTACTATTGATGAACGTGAGACCGTGTACCCTTTAAACCTCATGTATCCCAGATTTGAAAATAACAAGTATAAACATAGATTAAATCGTACCGTCCATCTCCAATCTTATGGTCAAGATTAAAGTTTTTAGTTTTCACCTAAGGTTGTGGTTTTCACATGATCCTATTCCTATATATAATATATATATATAATATAATATATATATATATATATTATATATATATATATATATATCTATATTAATATATATATATATATATATAAAAGAGCCAAAAAAAAAAAAAGTCCAACAGGTCTAGACTGGACCGGACCTGAATTTCCAGGTCCGGTCCCGGTCGGACCGGGAATGAATTCAGGTCCCGGTCCAGGTCCCAAAATTTTTTTGGAGATTCCGGTCCCGCCGGTCAGTCGGTCGGTCCGGTCCGGTCGGTTCTGGACCGGAGCTCAGCCCTATGTAGTACCTCTAGTTTGTCTGCATTCCAAGTTCGTGGGAGCATTTGCCTTCAAGTCTCAAGTCTGAAAGTGCCTTCTCTGACGCTCAACAATCTTGTAAGGTCTTCCTAGTTAGGATACCTTGGCTGCTCATTCCGCTCTTCCAAGCGCTTCATCTTCCGTACCACCAAGTCAGCCAACTTTGAAAGTGCGAAGATTGACCTTCTGTTGAAATTCTCTTGGTCATCCTCAACCTGAAGTGTGTTGCCTTGAGCAGAGCATTTCCTCGAATTTCAGGACCAATCAAGATTATGTCTAAGAGCTTCCATTGTCTTCTTCATTGTAAGCATAACCATAAGGTGGGTTATAGACTTCAATTGGCAGGGGCACTGGCTGTAGACCGTAAGACCAACATATGGAAGACTCCCCGTTGAACCTTAGCAGATGGTTTGATAGACCATAGGAACATTATAAAGCTTTTCTACCACAAGCCTTTGCGTTGTTGAGCTCTTCTTAATTCCATTGCTGATAAGCTTGTTGAAAGGCCTCTACTTGGCATTTGCCTGGGGATTGAGCACCTGAAGCAAATGACGTAGCATATCCTGCCTAGCCAACCAATTCTTCAACATCGGGTCTCCAGAAATTGTGTCATTTTCAAAGACTACTAGACTTGGCAACTCCAAATCGTGTAATGATATTCTTCCAAATGAACCCCCTCACATCAGTGGTTTGATGCTATGATGCGGTTCTGGCCCCACCCATTTGGTGAAGTAATCGACAGCAACCAACATGTACTTCGTGTCCGGAAGCTTGGGGGAAAATCCCAGGATATCCAATGCACCATTTGGCAAAGGCAAGGAGAAGAAATTGGGGTAAGATTATTGGCTGGCGTTAGTGGAATGAAGCTTCCCATGAATCTGACACTTGATGGCAGTTTTCTTCTTGAACCATGGTTGGATTGCATCTTGTCTCACCGATGGCCAATAGTACCAGTTCTCCAATGCTTTTCTGCCTAGAGACTCCTCCGATATGTGCCCCAAAATCCTTCATGTAGGTCTTCCAAATCTCTGTTGCCTTGTGAGGGTACCCACTTGAGGAGAGGATGAGAAATGATTCTTGTGAGTCTATCCCAAAGAACAACACCACGAGTCTCTAGTCTTGACATACTGGCCTTGCAGGAATCATTTGGCAATCTTCTATACTATTTAAATCCAAAATTTCATCCATTCCAGGTTTGCGCCTGTCCGATTGAAATGAGTCTGTTCCAAATCTTCAATCTTCCTTTTCTCAATAAACTTCCCAAAAAACTGATCTCGGAATTGTTGGCTGTTGGCAAAGAAACATTGCTAATTTGGAGAGGGCAATCTTGTTGTTTTCCGATCTCGGTATTGATGAGAATGAAGCCTTCAACCCTTCCACTCCTTTTTGACCATCTGAAAATACTTGAGTCATGTTTTCGTACGAGCCTCAAGCTTCCATTCACTTGGCTTACAATCGCTGGGAGGTCCGACATTGCTTCAAGAACTTTGCTCCAGCAGCCTTGCACAATTTTGATGCCTGCATAAGGGCCTCGTACTCTGCTCGTTGTTGAGGCTTGAAACTTAAGTCACTTGCATATTCGTACACACGCCTTCTGAGACTTGAATTAATGCTGCCCCGCAACCATTTTATGGTCGAAACCATCAACAAATAAGACCCAATGTGGGTTTGTTGAGGCTCTCCTACATCAGGTCGCGTCATTTTCTACAAAAGTCCGGTAAGAGCTGCCTTTTTATATCCTTCCTCGACGAATCAAATATGGTAGCGTCAATTCATTGCCCATCCGCAACATTCTTCAGAGGTCTTCTAGCTTTGGAACGGTTTGTTTAAGGGGTTGATCCGTGTAAACAATGATATGGTGGAGCGCCACAAAGTAGGGTCTCAACTTTCTGCAGGCAGTGAACAGCGCCAGCCTGAATTCTCCACCGTTGAATAGATGTTCAGCTCTTGTAAAACATGGCTGACGAAGTATAGGCGGCATTTGATGCCCTCCTCTCGCTAGAGAGCAGCTGAGAAGGCATGAAAATTGGAGACCCGCCAAGTTAAGATACAACGCGCTCTCCTTCATTGGGCTCACCAAACGAGGAAGAAGAGTCGTAAATGCTCCTTGAGCCTAGTGAAAGCAAGCTCTCTCTTCTGTCCACTCGAAACTTATGCTCTTTTTCTTGATAGCATCAAAAAAATACTGACCTTGTTCCGATTTTGACAAAAATCTTCCTAGGGCTGCTAGACACCCCGTAAGCTTCTGAATTCTTCTCTAACATTTCTCGATGAATGACATATCAAGACAGCCTGACACCTTGTTGGATTGCTCTCGATCACCTCTGATCAAACAAAGTAAACCAAGGAACTCTTCCCAGAGGTCCACCCAAAAGTGCACTTCTTGGGGTTTAGCTTCATGTTGAAATGTGGCAGAGTTTCAAATGTCTCCTTAGATCTGGGATGGCAGTTCTAAAGTCCTACTCTTGATGATCATATCATCAAGTAAGACTTTCCAACATTACGGCCAAGCTTGCTGCAAAGATGGTGTTGACACACCTCTGAAAGTTGTCGGAGCATTCCGAAGACACGAATGGGCATAACGCGATACAATAAAGCCCCATTATCTGTCACAAAGCCGTTTATCTTGTTGACTTCCCTTCGAAGGGATTGACTGAAATCCCGAGAAGGCATCACAAAGCTTAGACCTGATGCCGCTGTTGAGTCTACTAACTATCCGATCTTAGGAAGAAGGAAAACTGTCCTTAGGGCAGGCCTTTGTTTCAATCCGTGTAGTCTACGCACATTCCCGGTGCCATTTGGGTTTAGGCACTAAGACTACATTTGCTATCCATATCAGGGAGTATCTTTGCAGGGGCGTATGAACGCAAGACACCATCATTTTACCTCCTCATCTGGATACTTCGGACTTGCCCCAAGTTTCCTCTTTCTTCTGTCTGATAAGGCTTGCTTCCTTCTTCCATCATTCAATTCATGTGAGCTTCACTTTTGGGTCAATGCCGGGCATCTCTTCTGCTGAAAACGCGAAGACATCTTGAAATTCCCGAAGAAGATTTTTTCAATTCCTGGCCCACTGAAGAGTGAGCAAGAGATCTATTCTCACCCTGTCCTCTCCAGACGTGATTCATCCAAATGAAATCCTTCGGGTTTTTCAACTCTTCCTGGGAAGGTGAAGAACATCCCTGGGAGAGATGAACGGAGAAAGTTTTCTGTGTTGCTAACACTTCTCCAGTTGCGCTTCTGTTCTCTATTGGTGTCACTTGTCTTGGTGTCTTCTTGCTTGTCTGAAGAGACCAGCTGAGGAAGCAAGATAACACTCTCTGCCGACCGTTGGTCTCCATAGATAGATCCAACGCTGCCATCTGCAACAAAATTTCATAAGTAGAAGATGAGTACAATAACTGATTTGATTTTTTCAAGGGGGGCGGCCTAGTATGATCATTGGTAAGCGGGTCATGTCATTTCAAACCCCAAAAATTTTCACGATATCTATGGCCTACACTGTCCTTTTACTTCCAAATCTCACGCACAAAACAGTTCCCACCGGGGCGGATATGCTCCTCAACACATGGGATGATCAGCCTTGACGAAGGAAATGTCATCAAATTAAGCTGGAGAGACAATTGAAAACTTATAATTCCTGAGTGCTCCCTTGTGTCGATAAGATTCTTTTAACCTTCAATTTGTCATTTTCCCAACTCAACCACCAAGGGGTCATATGTGGAACTTTTGACTTGAGTTCTTCTCATCCTTCTTTGGAGATCTCGTCTCCGGGAAGCTGTTCCTCCTGGACATTATCGGTAGACCATTACTTGCGAGACGATTGCGTAGGTAATCCTTCTCCTTTCATGGTGGTCCCCCAGCAGTGACCCTCCGAGATCATGTGAAACCCTTCAAGGATAGTGTCATCATCTCTACTTGAGGAGTAGCCTTCTTTTCCTTTTCAGGGGCTTTTTGCTTTGCACCTTGATGAGGTGCTTCGGAATCTGCCCTATACATCAAGCCAAGCATCCAACGCCACGTTGGAGATACACAGCATTGATTGGTGACGTGAACCAATATCTGGTGAAATTTGCAGTACCTCGAACTGTCTCTTTTCTCTCTTTCTGATTTCATGGGAGGAGGGTCAGGTCTGTTCACCTTCCCTTGACATCCTTGTCACCGGTACAGATTCTTGGTATATCTCGTATTTTGGGCCTTCACTCAAACTTTCTCTTTTTCCTTGTCTGGATTGTATCCTCTCTCCGACTTCTCATCAATAGAGTAAGGTTCACAGACCTTTGTGTCCACTGTATGAACCCTGGATGATCAGTTGAGATCACCTCTTCTTGATGAACCAACAACCTTCCTTCTCTTTTTGTTTGTTGCATTGCCCAATTCTTCTACCATGAATCCATAACGTCAGCCTCCTGGAGTGCATAGTAAGAGACGACATCTCTCTTGAAAAAGATCAAAAACGGAACTTGTTTCCTTATGTGCAAGCCTTGAATGAAACTATTAATGATACAGTCATCTGACAAACTTCAATTTGGAGGGACCATAATTGAAGCGTTTGACATAACTTCTCAAGGACCTCCGCTTCTTATTTTACCTTGTCCCAGTGAATGCTAATATTTCTTCTCTTTCGGCTGGCCAATGAAATGATGTGAAAATATCACGGCCAGCTGGCTAACATTGTTGATAGAATTGGGAGGAAGCACCATTAACCCTTTCTGAGCTATTCCCGTTAAGAGTAACAGGGAAATAACGACACCAAGTGCGTCGTCAGCAGGTTGAGTGAGCATCAATGCTTGTAGGTGGCAGAGGTTGATATCTGGATCACCTTTGGCCATCCGAAAGGTTCAATTGTGGGGTAGTTTACCTTCTCCATGGGAGCGGAGAGTATTGCAAGCGGAAAGGAGAGAGTGCTGAGAGATGGAGAGAGTTCTGATTCGTTCCTCCAAGTTAAGTTCCCCCTTGAGGAAGGAGATTGCCTCGAATGTCAATATGGGAACTTCCTGGCATTGCAATTATCAGTCATTGCCTCTTCTCCCTTGGGTACCTTGAGAAAGGTGATGAGATCCCCCCCCAAGGAGAGAGTGGATCACGCATGCTTGAGGTCGAAGCAGAGAAGGAAGAAGCCTCTTCTCCATTCCCAAGACTCAGAAAATCCGTCTTCGGTCATTTAATATGGACCTAGCGCAATCTTCCTTCATTTGCCTATCCTTGATCGTTTCTCTGAGAGTCTCTGTCTTGACTTTTTTGGTCTCTATGACTCCCTCACATCTCTGAAGAGGAGTGCGAGGAGGGTTTCCGAGATTGATGAATCTCTCTCCGTATTCACCTGAAGAGGTCGATCGGAGGTGGTCTTTTGGCGGCATACTTAGGAGTATCTTTGAACTTTCTCGTCTTTGGTTCGTCAAACTTTGTACAACTTAGACGTGATGAAGGTTCTCCTGGGAGACACTTCGGAGGGTGGTAGTCTAAACTTAGGGGCTTGTGGATCTTTAAAACTCCCTGTTTGCTTTTTATCTGCCTAGATTGTCCTCAACTCTTCTTCATATGTGGGTTTAGCCTAGGCAGCTGCTTGCTCGGCCTCCACCTTGGCCGTTCTACTGCGGCTTCTCTGCTTCAAGGGACCTTACCAAGTCCCCATACAGAAGGCCTTCATAAACCAGCCAATTTGTCCCACGTCACAATTCCATTGTCTCCCGGTCAACATGTGTTCCTGGTTAGTAAGTAGAGCATAACTTCCTCTCTTTCCCCCCGAGATGAGGAAGAGAGACATCATCATGAAAGAGTTGATAAATTTGCTTTGTCTTAATGACCATGTTGTGCGTTGGAATGTAGAACCTTCACTCAACCATCTGAATGTCTGGTCCCACAGACGGCGCCGACATGTTTCAACCCGTGGGAGAGCAAAACACTTACTTGTAGGTTCGGGGATGACTTCCCTTGATGCTATGAGCGTATTTCCACAGCAAAGGTATTTGAGTCCTAAGTCAGTCCCAGTGTCTTTCAAATGTGGGGTCTCCAACTCCGTGTCAAGCTTCCTTGCACCTGCAAGAAGGCGAGTAATCCTTAGGATATGCCCCTCGAGTCAAGTTAGATGTGAATGAGGAGATGAGAGTAAAAGTATGACAAAAGCAAAGACAAGAGAGAGAGAGAGAGTATTTAGAGTAAGTTAAGGTTGTTGATTGATGTGATGTATTGAAGTGTTCCCTTTTGGGAAAAAGGGGGTATTTATAGACTTCCGTAGTTTGTCTAGGATCGTGACAATGGCACAATCTTGGCAATTTGAGCTAAATGGGCCTGGCTTTGAAGAAAGCCTTTGTATACAATAGTATTTTATACACGTATTTACTGTATGACTACATTTAACGTATTTGTTTAAGGATTTACATGACCCAATGGCCTAGGGCCTTGCTTTGGATTGGGCCTAATTTGAAGAAATCGGGCCATCCTTATTTGGACTACATAAAAAATACATTCTTAGTTAACAACATAACTAATTTTGTTTTATTTTGAACAACATCACCCTTTAATCCCTTACCATGATTTAAATATTTTTAATTAGACTAAAACTACCACTAATTCCCCTTTATCCACTACTCACCATTTTCTCTCTCTCTTCCAACTCGATTACTAAACATCGCCCGAATTACTTACTTTCGCCCCAATTTCGTAGTTATTTTCCCTGTTAGGCCTTTCGTCCTCTAAACCCTTACTGCTCCTTCTCCTTTCCATTCTTAGCTTAGCACCACCACGTAATCGCCAAAGATATTGGATAAATTCGGCAACCGGACCGAACCAACGTCGCGCCGCATGAACTCTACTGAGGTGTTTTTTTATTTGCGACTGAATTTACGTACGTCATGGGACGTACGTTGGGAATTCTCAATGTCCACTGGGACGTGAGGAATTTCAAACGTACATTCCGTGGGATCTGCGTCTGTTGCTAACGTGGGTAATTTTTTTTGGATACGCAATTCAGTTAATTGAAAAAAATATCAAGCCTTCGTCAAAATCGAGACGAGAGTCCCATGGGACTCATGTCTGCAACAGACAAGGGACTCATCAATTTAAAAAAAAAAAACGAATCCCACGTCGTAAGGTTTTTAGGAACTTTGTCAAAATCTTTGGCGATTTAAGTAAAACTAGGGCGAGGATTCGATTACTAAACATCGCTCAGAATTACTTACTTTCGCCAATTCGGGTTGAATTTTCCCATTTTAGCATTTTCGTCCTCTAAACCCTTATTGCTCCTTCTCCTTTTTCTCTTAGCTTTACACCACCACGTATATCGCCGGAATATTGGAAGACATGTCGGAACGGACCCCGAACCAACATCGCCGCCGATGACACTATTTGGAGGTTTTTTTTTATTTGCGTCTGAATTTTTACGTACGTCATGGGATGTGCATCTGATTGGTAAGACGTGGGTAATTTTTATTTTTTTTTGTGATACGAAATTCGGTTAATTGAAAAAAAATATCGAGCCTCGCCAAAATCAAACGGAGTCCATGGGGACTCACGTTTGAACCAGACAAGGGTCATCAAATTTTAAAAAAACGAATCCCCACGTCGTAAGGGTTTTTTAGGAAACTTTGTCAAAATCTTTGGGGCGATTTAAAGTAAAACGAGGCGAGGATTTACATTCTCTCTTCAAATCCTTTCCGAGCACCAACACTACCACGCCATCCTCTCCACGTCGCTCCACACCGCCGACGCTCCACTCCATCACCACCCGCCACCAACAGAACTAGATCGCACCAACACCACCCCTTGTGCAATGCCATCAGCCACCACCACGTACAACCTGAGCCCTCTGTTTTGAACCCTAACACCAATTTCAATCCCTGAACCCCTAATTTAAACCCAACCATAATTCGAACGCGGACCCCCAAAAGGATGGTGGCGGTGGTGAAGTTTCGTGTGCGAACGCAAGGTTGTTGAATGCAACAAAGGTCGCAAACGAAGCACCAAAGGGTGCGAGAAGGTGGATCAAGGTTGCAAACCCACTTATTTTTCGTCCAAAACCATTTGTCCCATTTATTTGTTTTCATTTTTCTGGCTCGAGGTGGATCGATAGGTGTTGGGGTCGAGGGTGCGAGTGGGCCGAGGTGTTAGGGTCGAAGGGTTGCGAGTGGGCTGAGGAGTTGGGCAAGTGGGTCAATTAGGATGGGGTGAGTGCATCAGTGGTGGGTGAATTGGTGAAGGTGTTGGCAGGGGTTTGATTTTGGCGGTGGGAGGGGGCGAGGATGATGCGGCTGGCAAAGGAGGCTTGAAGAGAGAGAAATGGGTGAGGACGGTGAAGATGGTCGGCTTAGAATTAGGATTTAAATTTTGTTTAAAATTTTTTTGTTAATAAGGGTATATGAGTAAATCTAACTAGATATTAGGGAGAAGTTAGAGTAAGAAATAGTTTATGCGTTAATTCGTATGTCATTTTTGGTGTCTATCTTTTGATAATAAAAATATACATGACTACCCAATGAGAAAAACCCTTTTTATTTTTAAAATTTTGAATGTAAAATTTTTGTGTCTTGTATTTTTTGTATTTCACTCAATTACACACTCAATAATCAGTATATACTACAAAAATAAATACGAAATCAAAGTCAAATAAGAAACAAAATATAAAAAGCAATATGTTTAAAACAAACTATGAATACAAAACTAATCTCTAATTATATAAGCACGGGAGCAATGTGTCCCCTCTAAATTACTATATTACCCTCTTACATAACAATAAAAATAACCAAAAATATTCCAAAACAGGACCAATTTATTCAATCAATGCACACAAATTCAGTAATGAGGCAATTAATTATATCAATCAACAACATAATCAGATTAATCATAAATTGAAAAATAATTAACAATTACTATTCAAATATCAAACAATGCACTACAATTGAATCATGCAATTAAATTATTAGACCAAATTTGTTTTTCAATTGCACACTTCATAAAAAATGAAATTTTGGAATATCAATTGGCAAATAAATGCATTTACTACTGTGACTAAACTATCAAATCTAAATTTTTGCCTAATATGCCTGATTTGGAATATCAATTGAAATGCAATTATACTACTGGCATTAAACTATCAAATTTAAATTATTGGCCTGCACGCATAGCGTGCAAAAAAGCAATAAACAAATAAATAAACATGTTGAATTAATTTATTAATTGTATCTACAGTACTACGTATAAAAAAATTATGTCAACCATTTAGTCGGCCAATTGAAAATATTTTTCATATTATTGTTCATATTAAAATAATTTTAAATGTTAAGCAACGCATCGCGTGCTAAAAAAACTAGTACTAACAATAATTAAACAAATCGTTGTATAATTCCTAATTAGTTGAAGTAAGTCCACTACCGAAATGCCATGTATAAATGAAGTAGGCTAATTTGAATGGACATATCTCTCAATCTACAAATTATTTGGAGTGACCAATTGGAGATGAAAGCTGTTTTCAGACTTTTTCAACGACTGGTCTAAAGCTTATTTTTGGATAAGAAACGAAAGACTTGATGATTGTTTTAGTTTGTGTTGTTGTTTCCGTTAGCGACCGACGCTTATGATTTAGTCACCGTTTATTAAGCACAGACGCCATTTTTGCCAGAAAAAAATAAATAAAGGCTTTGTTTGTTTGTTTTTTTAAGTTGGGTGTTCAATGGTTAAACGCCCATGAACGTTTGCCATGAGGTCGCCCTTGATACTGACCTTTTTTGGCCTATATTTGGTGCTGAACATTTTTGGTGTTGATATTTCTGCAATTGTGCAGAAATAATCTAAATTGCGAAGCTTTGACGCTCATGTGCATATGTCTCATGATTTTTAAGAAAACTTCACAGGCTAAAGATTAATATGTTGTATATAAATAAAATCAATAATGTGGTAAAAACTAAAAAGAGGTGTATAAACAAAGTAGTATGTAAATCAATAACTAAGAGTATCACGCGATTAGACTTAAACAATATTTGGACATTAACAGTTGTTTGGTAAGGGGTTGTGTATTAGTCATATAGGGGGACTTTTTAGTTTAAAACTACGTGCTTTCCTCTGTTTGTTTATTTTTTAATTTTTTTTTTTAAAATGTACACACTTTAATTTGACCCAAACCTCCTAATAATACTAACACTTTTCACCTTAAAAACGTAGAATTATGGAAATAAGAGTGTCATATCGATTACTGAATACAATCATTTAGTAAGCTCGTCTCCCCAAAGCCAACATACTTTACAATGGCACAAGACTCGATCACTAATTATTATAAATTTTATTCAGCAATTAGAAGCTCAAATAAATTGATCCAGCATTTTTTAAGAATTCATTCCAAGATTCATACGAAACTCAACAAAAGCGTTTCTTCAGAACAATTTCCTCCTCCTAACGCAATCTTTATATTACATATATATGCCCCTATTAATTTGACAATGTTTCCTTTGAATACCATATTGTTAACCTTTCTTTCACAATGTTTATTGAATTGTATCTTACATACTCTACTAATTTTTTAACAATTAACATTCAATATATATGTTCCTTATAAGGATAGAATCCTAGCGAGAAAATTTTAACATTAATAATTTTGCGGGATACTAGCCGGAGTGTCGCTGGTATGAGTTTCGGGGCAGGGATGATTGGATTGGTTTGTTAGGTGTTATGTAGCCCACACTACAGAAAATAAAACAAAACGTGCAATAAGTATAGGGTGCACCCTAGGATTACCTAATTTTACATGGTCAACCCCGCACCAAACGCATATCACACTATTTGTAAATTTTTTTTTAAAAAAATATCAGCTTTTTGCATTCATTCTTTCATTTTCATCTCTTCAAATTAATACCCTCAAATTTATTTTCTATCTCCAAAGATTGACACTTAAATTTTATGAACTTTGTATGCGCGATCAATTCATAATTAATTTTCATTACAGTAACCGAATGTTCAGTTTTGACATAAAATATTTCAACTCCTTTTTAATCAAATTTCATTCAGTTTAAGACTTGAAATTTGTTTATATTTATTGAAAATTCAATATATATTATAAATATCATCTATATTTTTAAAAGTTTTGTTATGTGGTGATCAAACTAAATATTGCAGTTTTGTTAATTTTATGAGTTTTGTATGTATCATTTATCGCAATTCGTTTTTTATTTCAATTTACAATACCCAAAATATTCAACTTTACTGAGTATACAGTATTCAACGTCCTTTATTCAATATTCAATTTACATTTTCAGTAATGAATATTCAATTTATGAATCACAACTTCCAATTTTCGTATGAATATTAACTTATACAGCTATACTCTGTAAAATTTCAGTGAGAAATATTAATTTTAACGTCATCAATCTTAAACTTTTTGATGAATAATTTAGCGTCTTTTAATAAATTTTTTTTTTGGGCAAATATCCTAGTAATGTAGTTTTGTAATTAACCAAAAAAGTACAATTGTTTTTTATTTCAATTTCAGCAGTAAATATTCAGTTATGATTTCCAATTTTCAACATTTCTTATGCAATATTCCATTTTATTATCTTTTCTTAAAAAAAATTAACAATCAATGTCAATACTTATATATACTTTACGTAAAACAAGGAATCCGCGTTATTAACGACGGATTTTCACCGACCGTCCAAAACTGATCGGAAAATGTCATATTCCGACGTTTTTATAGACGCAATTTACCGACCGGTTTTTACATATTTTCCCGACGGTTTACTTAGATTGGAGCGGAATTATTGACCACCTACGGTGGCATATCGACCGTAGACGGTCGGTAAAATTGTTATTTAAACAAAAAAATCAAAAATCGACCATAATGGTCGGTTCCTTGTTTTTTATTTTTCCATTACATTTACTAATACCCCTCCCCTCTTCTTCTCCATATTTCTTTTACGCTCTCCTCACTGTATTCTC
>SNQN01000044.1:64869-118175 GCA_008642245.1 Bassia scoparia | reverse complement strand
TCAAAGACTATAGACCTTGGCACTCCAAATCGTGTAATGATATTCTTCCAAATGAACCCCTCCACATCAGTGGTTTTGATGCTATGCATCGGTTCTGCCTCCACCCATTTGGTGAAGTAATCGACAGCAACCAACATGTACTTCCGTTGTCCGGAAGCTTGGGGGAAAGRTCCCAGGATATCCATGCCCCATTTGGCAAAGGGCAAGGGAGAAAGAATTGGGGTAAGATTATTGGCTGG
The DNA here is from genome assembly GCA_008642245.1 of Bassia scoparia. Classification (NCBI taxonomy): domain Eukaryota; kingdom Viridiplantae; phylum Streptophyta; class Magnoliopsida; order Caryophyllales; family Amaranthaceae; genus Bassia; species Bassia scoparia. Next base: position 117,936 of record SNQN01000044.1, on the reverse strand, counting down.
CTAGTGGATGAGCTTCCCATGAATCTGACACTTATGGCACTTCTTGACCATGGTGATTGCATCTTGTCTCACCGATGGCCAATAGTACCCARTTCTCAATGCTTTTTCTGCTAGAGACCTTCCTCCGATATGTGCCCCAMAAAATCCTTCATGTAGGTCTTCCAAAATCTCTTTGCCCTTGTCGRGGGTCACACACTTGAGGAGAGGATGAGAAAATGATTTCTTGTAGAGCACTCTATTCCAAAGAACAAACCACGAGTCTCTAGTCTTGACATACTTTGCCCTTGCAGGATCATTTGGCAATCTTCTATACTATTTATAATCCAAAATTTCATCCATCCAAGTATTGCCCCTGTCGATGAAATGAGTCTGTTCCAAATCTTCAATACTTCTTTTCTCAATAACTTCCCAAAAAACTGATCTCTGATTGTTGCCTGTGGCAGAACTTGCTAATTTGGAGAGGGCATATGCTTGGTTGTTTTCCGATCTCGGTACTTGAGTGAGAATGAAGCCTTCCAACCCTTCCACTTCCTTTTTGACCATCTGAARATACTTGATCATGTTTTCGTCACGAGCCTCATAGCTTCCATTCACTTGGCTTACAATCAGCTGGGAGTCCGACATTGCTTCAATGAACTTTGCTCCAGYAGCCTTGCACATTTTGATGCCTGCTATAAGGGCCTCGTACTCTGCTTCGTTGTTGGAGGCTTGAAAATTAAATCACATTGCATATTCGTACACATCGCCTTCTGGAGACTTGAATTGAATGCCTGCCCCGCAACCATTTTGAGTGGTCGAACCATCAACAAATAAGACCCAATGTGTTTGTTGAGGCTCTCCTACATCAGGTCGCGTCATTTCTACCACAAAGTCGGTAAGAGCTTGCCCTTTTATATCCTTCCTAGGATCGAATTCAATATGGTAGGCGTTCAATTCAATTGCCCATCGCAACATTCTTCCAGAGGTCTCTAGCTTTGAGAAGGGTTGTTTAAGGGGTTGATCCGTGTAAACAATGATATGGTGAGCCACAAAGTAGGGTCTCAACTTTCTGCAGGCAGTGAACAGCGCCAGCCTGAACTTCTCCACCGTTGAATAACGATGTTCAGCTCCTTGTAAAACATGGCTGACGAAGTATACAGGCATTTGGATGCCCTCCCTCTCAGCTATGAGGACAGCTGAGAAGGCATGATTGGAGACCGCCAAGTAAAGATACAAAGGCTCTCCTTCAATTGGGCTCACCAAACGAGGAAGAGAGTGTAAATGCTCCTTGAGCCTAGTGAAAGCAGCTTCTGCTTCTTCTGTCCACTCAAACTTTGCTCTTTTCTTGATAGCATCAAAAAAATACTGACACTTGTCTCCGGATTTTGACAAAAATCTTCCTAGGGCTGCTAGACACCCCGTAAGCTTCTGAACTTCTCTAACATTTCTCGATGATGACATATCAAGGACAGCCTGAACCTTGTCTGGATTTGCTTCGATCCCCCTCTGATCAACAAAGTAACCAAGGAACTTTCCAGAGGTCACCCCAAAAGTGCACTTCTTGGGGTTTAGCTTCATGTTGAAATGTCGGAGAGTTTCAAATGTCTCCCTTAGATCTGCAGGATGGCATTCTAAAGTCCTACTCTTGATGATCATATCATCAATGTAAGCTTCAACATTACGGCCAAGCTGTGCTGCAAAGATGGTGTTGACACACCTCTGGAAAGTTGTCGGAGCATTCCGAAGACCGAATGGCATAACGCGATAGCAATAAAGCCCATTATCTGTCACAAAAGCCGTTTTATCTTGGTCTTCTTCCTTGAAGGGGATTTGATGAAATCCCGAGAAGGCATCAACAAAGCTTAGAGCCTGATGCCCGGCTGTTGAGTCTACTAACTTATCGATCTTAGGAAGAGGAAAACTGTCCTTAGGGCAGGCCTTGTTCAAATCCGTGTAGTCCACGCACATTCGCCAGGTGCCATTGGGTTTAGGCACTAAGACTACATTTGCTACCCATTCAGGGTATTTGCAGGGGCGTATGAAGCCAGCATCAATCAATTTTTAACCTCCTCATCTGTAGCTTTACTTCGGACTTGCCCCAAGTTCCTCTTCTTCTGTCTGATAGGCTTGCTTCCTTCTTCCACATTCAATTCATGTTGAGCTACTTTTGGGTCAATGCCGGGCATCTCTTCTGCTGAAAACGCGAAGACATCTTGAAATTCCCGAAGAAGATTTTTCAATTCCTGGCCCACTGAAGAGTGAGCAAGAGATCCTATTCTCACTGTCCTCTCCAGACGTGATTCATCCAAAATGAAATCTTCGGGTTTTTCATCTTCCTTGGAAGGTGAAGACATCCCTTGGAGACTATGAACGGAGAAAGTTTCTTGTGTTGCTAACACTTCTCCAGTCTTGCGCTTCTTGTTCTCTATTGGTTGGTCACTTGTCTTGGTGTCCTCTTCCTTGTCTGAAGAGACAGGCTTGAGGAAGCAAGATAACACTCTCTGGCCGACCGTTGGTCTCCATAGATAGATCCAACGCTGCCATCATTGCAAACAAATTTCATAAGTAGAAGATGAGTAACAATAACTGATTTGATTTTTTTCAAGGTGGGGCGGCCTAGTATGATATTGTAAGCGGTCATGTCATTCAAAACCAAAAATTTCACAATCTCATGCCTACACTTGTCTTTACTTCCAAATCTCACGGGCACAAAAACAGTTCCCACCGGGCGGACTATGCCTCCTCCAAAACCAACTATGGGATGATCAGCCTTGACGAAGGAACTGTCATCAAATTTAAGCTTGGAGAGACAATTGAAACTTATAATGTCTGAAGTGCTCCCTGTGTCGATAAGAATTCTTTTARCCTTCAAATTTGTCATTTTCAACTCAACCACCAAGGGGTCATCATGTGGAACTTTGACTGGAGTATCTTCTCTATCCTTCTTGGAGATCCTCGTCTCCGGGAAGCTGTCCTCCTGGACATTATCGGTAGACATTACTTGCGAGAGATTGCGTAGGTAATCCTTTCTCCCTTTCATGGTGGGTCCCCCAGCAGTGAACCCTCCTGAGATCATGTGAACCACTTCAGGATCAGTGTCATCATCTTCTACTTGAGGAGTAGTCTTCTTTTCCTTTTCAGGGGCTTTTGCTTTGCCCTTGATGAGGTGCTTCGGAATCTTGCCTTCATCAACCAAGGCATCCAACGCCCGTTGGAGATAAAAGCATTGATTGGTGACGTGACCAATATCTTGGTGAAATTTGCAGTACCTCGAACTATCTCTTTTCTCTCTTTCTGATTTCATGGGAGGAGGGTCAGGTCTGTTCACCTTCCCTTTGACATCCTTGTACACTAGGTACAGATCTTTGGTATACTCGTATTTTGGGCCTTCAAACTCAAACTTTCTCTTTTTCTTGTCTGGATTGTATCCTCTCTCCGACTTCTCATCAATAGAGTAGGTTCCAGACCTTTTGTGTCCACTGTATGAACCTGGATGATCATTGAGATCACCTCTTCTTGATGAACCAACAACCTTGTCCTTCTCTTTTTTGTTTGTTGCATTGCACAATTCTTCTACATGAATCCATAACTCAGCCTCCTGGAGTGCATGAGTAAGAGTACGACATCCTCTCTTGAAAAGATCAAAACGGAACTTGTTGTCCTTGTGCAAGCCTTGAATGAAACTATTGAATGCTACATCATCTGACAAACCTTCAATTTGGAGGGACTCATAATTGAAGCGTTTGACATAACTTCTCAAGGACTCTCCAGCTCCTTATTTAACCTTTCCCAGGTGAATGCTATATTTCTTCTCTCTTCGGCTGGCCATGAAATGATGTGAAAATATCACGGCCAGCTGGCTAAAATTGTTGATAGAATTGGGAGGAAGACCATTAAACCACTTCTGAGCTATTCCCTTAAGAGTAACAGGGAAATAACGACACCAAGTGGCGTCGTCAGCAGGTTGAGTGAGCATCAAATGCTTGTAGGTGGAGAGGTGATCATCTGGATCACCTTTGCCATCGAAAGGTTCAATTGTGGGTAGTTTTACCTTCTCCATGGGAGCGGAGAGTATTGCAGCGGAAAGAGGAGAGTGCTGAGAGATGGAGAGAGTTCTGATTCGTTCCTCCAAGTYAGGTTCCCCTTGAGGAAGGAGATTGCCTCGAATGTCATATTGGGACTTGCCTGGCATTGCAATTATCAAGTCATTGCCTCTTCTCCCTTGGGTACCTTGAGAAAGGTGATGAGATCCCCCCCCAAGGAGAGAGTGGGATCACGCATGCTTGAGGTCGAAGCAGAGAAGGAAGAAGCCTCTTCTCCATTCCCAAACTCAGAAATCCCTCTTCGGTCATTTAATATGGACCTAGCGTCAATCTTCTTCATTTGCCTATCCTTGATCGTTTCTCTGAGATCTCTGTTCTTGACTTTTTTGTCTTCTATGACTCCCCTCACATCCTGAAGAGGAGTGCGAGGAGGGTTTCCGAGATTGATGAATCTCTTCTCCGTATTCACCTGAAGAGGTCGAATAGGAGGTGGTCTTTGTGGGGCATACTTAGGAGTATCTTGATACTTTCTCGTCTTTGGTTCGTCAAACTTTGTAGCAACTTGAGACGTGATGAGGTTCTCCCTGGGAGACACTTCGGAGGGTGGTAGTCTTAAACTTAGGGGCTTGTGGAGTCTTAAAACTCCCTGTTGCTTTCTTATCTGCCCTAGATTTCCTCAACTCTTCTTCATATGTTGGTTTAGCCTAGGCAGCTGCTTGCTCGGCCTCCACCTTGGCCTGTTCTACTGCGGCCTTCTCTGCCTTCAAGGACTTGACCAAGTCCACCATACCAGAAAGGTCCTTCATTAAACCAGCCAATTGTCCCACCGTCACAAATTCATTGTCTCCCAGGTCAACATGTGTTTCCTGGTTAGTAGTATGAGCAATAACTTCCTCTCTTTCCCCCCGGGATGAGGAAGAGAGACATCATCATGAAAGAGTTGATCAATTTTGCTTTGGTCTTAATGACCATGTTGTGCGTTGGATGTAGAACCTTCACTCACCATCTTGAATTGTCTGGTCCCCACAGACGGCGCCAATGTTTCAACCCGTGGGAGAGCAAAACACTTACTTGTAGGTTCGGGGGATGACTTCCTCTTGATGCTATGAGCGTATTCCACAAGCAAAGGTATTTGAGTCCTAAGTCAAGTCCAGGTGTCTTCAAATGTGGGGTCTCCAACTCACGTGTCAAGCTTCCTTGGCACCTGCAAGAAGGCGAGTAATCCCTTAGGATCAATGCCCCTCCGACGCTCAAGTTAGAGTGTGAATGAGGAGAGGAGAGTAAAAGTATGACAAAAGCAAAGACAAGAGAGAGAGAGAGAGAGTATTTAGAGTAAGTTTAAGGTTGTTGATTGATGTGATGTAATTGAATGTGTCCCTTTTGGGAAAAATGGGGGTATTTATAGACTTCCGTAGTTTGCTAGGATCGTGACAAGTGGCACAATCTTGGCAATTTGAGCCTAAATGGGCCTTGGGCTTTGAAGAAAGCCTTTGTATACAATATGTATTTATACACGTAATTCTACTGTATGAACATACAGTTATACGTATTTTGTTTAAGGATTTCCATGAACCCAATGGCCTTGGGCCCTTGCTTTGGATTGGGCCTAATTTGAAGAAATCGGGCCCATCCTTATTTGGACTACATCAAAAAATACATTCTTAGTTAAACATAACTAATTTTGTTTTATTTTGAACAAATCAACCTTTAAATCCCTTAACCATGATTTAAATATTTTTAATTAGACTAAACTACCCCTACTAATTTCCCCTTATCCCACTACTCAACCATTTCTCTCTCTCTTCAAACTCGATTACTAAACATCGCCCCGAAATTACTTACTTTCGCCCCAATTTCGTAGTTGATTTTCCCATTTTAGCCTTTCGTCCTCTAAAACCCTTATTGCTCCTTCTCCTTTCATCTCTTAGCTTAGCACCACCACGTAATCGCCARAATATTGGGAYAAAATGTCGGAAACGGACCCCGAACCAACGTCGCCGCCGCATGACTCTACTGGAGGTGTTTTTTTATTTGCGTCTGAATTTTACGTACGTCCCATGGGACGTACGTCTGGGAATTCCTCATGTCCCATGGGACGTGAGGAATTTCCAAACGTACATCCCGTGGGACGTGCGTCTGATTGCTAGACGTGGGTAATTTTTTTTTGTGATACGAAATTCAGTTAATTGAAAAAAAATATCAAGCCTTCGTCCAAAATCCAGACGAGAGTCCCATGGGACTCATGTCTGAACCAGACGAAGGGACTATCAAATTTAAAAAAAAAAACGAAATCCCCACGTCGTAAGGGTTTTTTAGGAACTTTGTCAAAATCTTTGGGGCGATTTTAAGTAAAATAGGGCGAGGATTCGATTACTAAACATCGCCTCAGAATTACTTACTTTCGCCCCAATTTCGTGGTTGATTTTCCCATTTTAGCATTTCGTCCTCTAAAACCCTTATTGCTCCTTCTCCTTTTATCTCTTAGCTTAGCACCACCACGTAATCGCCGGAATATTGGGAAGAAATGTCGGAAACGGACCCCGAACCAACATCGCCACCGCATGACACTATTGGAGGTTTTTTTTTATTTGCGTCTGAATTTTACGTACGTCCCATGGGATGTGCATCTGATTGCTAGACGTGGGTAATTTTATTTTTTTTTTGTGATACGAAATTCGGTTAATTGAAAAAAAAATATCGAGCCTTCGTCCAAAATCCAAACGAGAGTCCCATGGGACTCACGTTTGAACCAGACGAAGGGTCTATCAAATTTTTAAAAAAAAACGAAATCCCCACGTCGTAAGGGTTTTTTAGGAACTTTGTCAAAATCTTTGGGGCGATTTTAAGTAAAACGAGGCGAGGATTAACAATTCCTCTCTTCAAATCCTTTCCCATCCACCAACAACTACCACCGCCATCCTCCTCCACTCGCTCACCACCGCCGACCTCCACTCCATCACCACCGCCACCAACAGAACTAGATCGCCACCACACCACCACCTGTTGCAATGCCATCAGCCACCACCACGTACAACCATGAGCCCTCTGTTTTGAACCCTAACCACCCAATTTCAATCCCTGAACACCCTAATTTAAACCCATACCATAATTCGAACGCGGACCACCAAAAGGATGGTGCGGTGGTAAGTTCGTTGCGAACGAAGGTTGTGAATGCAACAAAGGGTGCAAACGAAGCACCAAAAGGGTGCGAATGAAGGTGGATCAAAGGTTGCAAACCCATATTTTTCGTCCAAAACCCATTTGTCCCCMTTTTTTTGTTTTTTCATTTTTTCTGCTCGAGGTGGATCGAAGGTGTTGGGTCGAAGGGTGCGAGTGGGCCGAGGGTGTTGGGTCGAAGGGTGCGAGTGGGCTGAGGAAGTTGGGCAAGTGGGTCAAAGGATGTGGGTGAGTGCATCAGTGGTGGGTGATTGGGTTGAAGGTGTTGGCAGGGGGTTTGATTTTGGCGGTGGGAGGGGGCGAGGATGATGGTGGCAAGGAGGCTTGAAGAGAGAGAAATGGGTGAGAGGTTGAAGATGGTGGGTTAGATTAGGATTTAAATTTTGTTTAAATTTTTTGTTAATAAGGGTATATTAGTAAATCTAACTAGATATTAGGGAGAAGTAGAGTAAAATAGTTATGGTTAATTTGTTATGTATTTTTGGTGTCTATTTTTGATAATAAAAATATACATGACTACCCATGAGAAAAACCCTTTTTATTTTTAAAATTTGAATGTAAAATTTTTTGTGTCTTTATTTTTTGTATTTCACTAAATTACACCACTCAATAATCAGTATATACATACATAAAATAAATATCAAATCAAAGTCAAATAAGAAACAAAATATAATAAAGCAATATGTTAAAACAACTATGAATACAACTAATCTCTATTATATAAGCCACGGGGAGCAATGGTGTCCCCCTCTTAAATTACTATATTACCCTCTTACATACAAAAAAATAACCAAAAATATTCCTAAAACAATCCAATTTATTCTAATCAATGCACAACAAATCAGTTAATGAGGCAATTAATTATATCAATCAACAACTATAAATCAATTAATCATAAATTGAAAAATAATTAACAATTACTATTCAAATATTCAAACAATCACTACAATTAATCATGAAATTAAATTATTTAGAAAATTTGTTTTTCAATTGCACACTTTAAAAAATGAAATTTGGAATATCAATTGCAAATAAATGCATTATACTACTGTACTAAACTATCAAATCTAAATTTTGCCTAYATGCTATTTGGAATATCAATTGAAATGCATTATACTACTGCATTAAACTATCAAATTTAAATTTTGCCTGCACGCATAGCGTGCAAAAAAAGCAATAAACAAATAAATAAACATGTTGATTAATTTATTAATTTATCTAAGTACTACGTAATAAAAAAATTATAGTCAACCATTTAGTGGCCAATTGAAATATTTTTCATATTATTGTTCACTATTAAAATAAATTTTAAAATGTTAAGCACGCATCGCGTGCTAAAAAAACTAGTACTACAATAATTAAACAAATCGTTGTATAATTCCTTAAATTAGTTGAAGTCAAGTCACACTACCGAAATGCATGTATAAATGAAGTAGGCTAATTTTGAATGGACATATCTCTCAATCTACAAATTATTTKGAGATGACTCAAGTTGGAGATRAAAGCTTGTTTTCAAGAGCTTTTCAACGACTGGTCATAAGCTTATTTTGGATAAGAAACGAAAGACTTATGATTGTTTTAGTTTGTGTTGTTGTTTCCGTTAGCGACCGACGCTTATAATTTAGTCACCGTTTATTAAGCAGACGCCATGTTTTCCAGAAAAAAATAAATAAAAGGCTTTGTTTTTGTTTTGTTTTTTTTAAGTTGGGTGTTCAATGGTAACCCCATGAACTTTCATGAGGTCCGCCCTTGATATTCTAGACCTATTTTTGCCTATATTTGTGCTGAAATTTTTGGTGTTGATATTTTCTGCAATTGTGCAGAAATAATCTAAATGTGCTGAAACTTTGACGCTCATGTGCATATGTGCTCATGATTTTTAAGAAAACTTCACAGGGCTAAAGATTATATGTTGTATATAAAATACATCAATAATTGTGGTAAAAACCTAAAAAGAGGTGTATAAACAAAGTAGTATGTAAATAAATAACTAAAGAGTATCAACGCGATTAGACTTAAACAATATATTTGGACATTAAAGTTGTTTGGTTAAGGGGTTGTGTATTAGTCATATAGGGGGACCTTTTAGTTTAAAACTACGTAGCTTCCTCTGTTTGTTATTTTTTAATTTTTTTTTTTTAAAATGTAACACTTTAATTTGAYCCAAACTCTCCTTATAATACTAACACTTTCACCTTAAAAACGTAGATTATGGAAATAAGAGTGTCATATCGTATTATCTTGAATACAATCATTAGTAAGCTCCGTCTCCCAAAGCCAACATATTTAAAATGGAAAGACTCGATCACTAATTATTATAAGTTTAATGTCACAATTAGAAGCTCCATAATTGGATCCATGCATTTTTTTAAGAATTCCATTCCAAGATTCATACGAAACTCAACAAAAGGTTTCTTCAGAACAATTTACTCCCTCCCTAACGCAATACTTTATATTACTATATATGCCCTATAATTTGCAATGTTTCCTTTGAATACATATTGTGTACCTTTCTTTCACAATGTTTATTTGAATTGTATCTTACATACTCTACTATATTTTTCTACAATTAAAGTTCAACTTATATATGTTCCTCTATAAAGGGAATATGAATCCTAGCGAGAAAATTTTAACAATTAATTTTGCGGGATTACTAGCGGAGATGTGCACTGGTATGAGTTCGGGGCAGGGATGATTGGATGGTTTGTTAGGTGTTTATGTAGCCCACCACTACTAGAAAAATAAACAAAAGTTGCAATAAGTATTGGGTGCACCCTAGGATTACCTAATTTTACATGGTCACCCCCGCACAAACATATCACACGCTATTTGTAATTTTTTTAAAAAAAAAAATATCAGCTTTTGCATTCATTCTTTCCATTTTCATCTCTTCAAATTAAATCCTCAAATTTATTTTCTATCTCCTAAGATTGACACTTAAATTTTATGACTTTTGTATGCGCGATCAATGTCATTATTAATTTCAATTTACAGTACCGAATGTTCAGTTTTCGACATAAAATATTCAACTTCTTTTTATCAAATTTCAATTCAGTTTAAGACTTGAAAATTTGTTTATATTTATTGAAAATTCAATATATTATTTATAAAATTATCATCTATATTTTTAAATTTTGTATGTGTGATCAACTATATATTGCAGTTTTGTTAATTTTTATGAGTTTTGTATGTATCATTTATGCAATTCGTTTTTTATTTCAATTTACAATACCAAATATTCAACTTTATGAGTATAAGTATTCAACGTCCTTTATTCAATATTCAATTTTAATTTTCAGTAATGAATATTCAATTTATGAATCACAACTTCCAATGTTTCGTATGCAATATTCAACTTATACATATATCTGTAAAATTTCAGTGAGAAATATTTAATTTTAAGTCATCAATCTTCAACTTTTTGAATGCAATATTTAGCGTCTTTTTAATAAATTTTTTTTTTTGCAAATATCCTAGTATGTATGTTTGTAATTAAAACAAAAAAGTACAATGTTTTTTATTTCAATGTTCAGCAGTAAATATTCAGTTTATGATTTCCAATTTTCAACATTTCTTATGCAATATTCATTTTATTATCTTTTCTTAAAAAAAATTAACATCAATGTCCAATACTTATATTCACTTTACGTAAAACAAGAATCCGCGTTATTAACGACGGATTTTACCGACCGTCACAAAAACGATCGGAAAATGTCATATTACCGACCGTTTTTTATAGGACGCAATTTACCGACCGTTTTTACATATTTTCCGACCGTTTATTAGATTGGACGGAAATTATTGACCACCTACGTGGCATTATCGACCGTAGACGGTCGGTAAATGTGTTTTTTAAAAAAAAAAATCAAATCGACCATATGGTCGGTTGCCTTGTTTTATTTTCCATTACTATTTACTAATACCCTCTCCCCTCTTCTTCTCCATATTTCTTTACGCTCTCCTCACTGTTTCTCTCTCCTCAATCACGTCTATCCTCTCTCTCTCTCTCTCTCTCTCTCTCTCTCTCTCTCTCTCTCTCTCTCTCTCTCTCTTTCTCCTCAATCACGTCTCTGTCTCACACATGCATCTCCCTAACTGCCGCCGCCCCNCTCACTCAACTCCCTCACTCACGCATCTCCCTAACTGCCGCCGCCCCTCCTTTCCACAGCCCCTCCTAAGTCATCGCCCCTCCTTACCGCAGCCCCTCTTAAGCCGCCACCCCTCCTTGCCGTAGCCCTCCTAAGTMGCCCCTCCTTGTCGTTCGTCCTCCTCCTTGGCCATTCGTCTTCCTCTTCATTTTCATGGGTTTGTTCTTCCTTCAATTTTATTTTTAGGGTTTTTCTTTAAAATTTGATTTTTTTGTGGTTTTATCATAATATTTTTACTAGATCTAAAACAATTTGGCTTTTCAATTTCATGGGTTCTACTAGATCTAATAGCCGCTCGTCCTCCTCTTTATTTTCATGGGTTATTAACGATTTTGGGTTTTTTATTATTGATTATTGATTCTTATTGTTATTTTTMAGATTTTTAGTTTTCGATTTTTGCAATTTCAAAATTCGTTCTTAGTTTTCGTTTTTTTCAATTTCAGAATTCGTTTTCTTTTTTCAGATTTTATTTTTCTTTTTTTTTTTAAATTTAGATTTCAGATTTTTTTTTTTCCTTCAGATTTCATTTTTTGTTTTTAAAATTTCAGATTTTAAATTTCATTTTTCGTTTTTTTTCGGATTTTTCTCTTTTTTAAATATCAGATTTCATTTGAAGTAGTTTTGTTTTTGGGTTTTTCTGAAGTTGATGTTACTGGACTTTTTTATTTTATTTTGTGGGTCAATTTTTGTATTTATAACAATTTAATTTCTTGTTTTGTGGGTTGTCATCTTCATTTTCTGGATTTTTTAGGGTCAATTATTTGTTTGGTGGTTGTAGATGTCATTCATTACCTTGTTTTAATTTTTACTATTTTTTGGTGGTCAATTATTTGTTTGTTTGATGTTACTGATTTATTTTGATGTTTTCTTTAATTTTTGGGCATGCTTTTCTGTGTTTGATCTTTTTTTTTCTTGCAGGTGAAAATGGGTGGTGATTTTCAGATTATTTTCAAGCAAATTTTTTATTTTTATTTTTAATTGTTAACATTGATATATGTAAATGTAATTTATTTGTATTCTTTGTATTATATTTGTATCACTAATGGTTATTTTATATCAATATTATATGCAAATTCAATTTCAGATTGTTTGTATATTGTTGGTTGTATCAATAATATCATGGTTATTTTATATTAATAATATCATGTTTCATATATCAATRATATGAATTATTAAATATTAGTTGCATAAAAAGAAGTAGCTAAAAGTTGGGATATGTAAATAAAATGTTTATGACCATTACAAAACAAATCAAAAAAAAATCTTGTTCAGGATTACCGATCGCTTGACGGTCGGTAAAAGTCAACATACTGAGTTTGTTGACTTTTACCGACCGTCAAGCGGTCGGTATATTCAGAATTACCGACCGTTAGGCGGTCGGTTAAAGTCAACAAACCCAGTATGTTGACTTTAACCGACCGTCAAGCGGTCGGTAACTCTGAATTTGACTTTGACTAACCTAAGTGGGTTGCGGTCGGTAAAACGGTCGGTAAACCCTAAATTAACGACCATACGATTGACGATCGTCCGTTACCGACCCTAAACGATCGGTAAAGCTATTTCCGATCGTTTCCGCGTTTTTACCGACCGTTTTAGGTTTGTTTCAGACGGTCGGTAATAGCTAGTTTTCTTGTTATACGATTATCAATCTCCAACATTTTGTATTCAATATTCATTTTTTTCAGATTTCTTAGCGTGCATGCATTGTTTATCAATGGATTTTTTTAGTGTGTATACTTGTAATTGCGTTTACAGTATTTAGCTTCTTCACCTTTTTTGGAACATCAATGTTAAGTAATAAATATTCAATTTATGATTATCAATATCCAACATTTTATAGTCGATATTCAGGTTTTTTCCCTAGATTTCTTTGTGTGAATGTTTGTAATTTAAAACTTAAGGTACTACTTATTTATTTCAATGTTCAGTAGTAATATTCGGTTTATGATTTACAATATTCAACATTTCATATGCAATATTCAATTTTTTAGTAAATATTTAGTTTACGTCTATCAATCTCCAACATTTTGTATTCAATCTTCAATTTTTTACTTAAGATTTTTTATGTGTATGCTCGTAATTTAAAATTTACATGATTCTTCAATATCATTTTACCTTTTTACGTAAATATTCAGTGTACAATTCCTAATCTTCAATGTTTTATACCCCGTATGTAATATTCAACTTATTTATAATTATTTTTCAACATTTCGTATGCAATATTCATTTTATTTGTCTTTTACAAAAAAAAATTSAAATTTCTTACTCACTCCCTCTGTCCCATGAAGATCCTGYCAGTTACTATTCATACGCTTCCCAATGCATGTTTTCTATCGTTTATATTTTTAGTTACACATTTGAGAAAATTAACAATTGAATATTAATAATCTATTCATTAATACGAATCAAACAAGACCCCACATGACTATATTTATAGCTATACTTTGATAATTATTTACAAGATTCTCTTCACTTGTGAAACGGGAGTGGCATGAATTTTTTGGAACGGGGAGAGTAGTAAAATTAAAGTTCATCATTCTCAGAACTAAAATTAAATTTGAAATTGAATTGTTAAATTTCATGAATGAAACAATCTATCGAAATATTCAAATTATAGGAGAAAAAAATTCGAAATGAACTACCGTGTAATGAATTTACAAGAATATTAAAAATAACTTTTAAAGAGTTAAAACATTAAAATAAAAATCGATTAGAATATTAAAAAGGGAAAAAAATATTAAATTAACATGTAGTATAAAAAAGAAATTAAGAGTGAGAGATGGATCAAATGGTTAGATCTTCCCTCCCGATTCCAAGAGAACTTATGATCGATTCTCATCCCTGCCCTTGTGGCTCTCTAAACTAAAAAAAAGTATAAAAAAGAAGTTAAAAACGAAAAAAGAAACTAGAAATATGCATGTGGACTGAAGGGTTAGGCATATGGGCTGAAGGGGGAGGGGTCCATCTAATTCTACATGGACTCAGGGTCCATGTAAGAATTTGTCCAAAAACTGCGGTTATTTAGGGCCCAAAAGTTGCTATTTTGCATCATTTGACAAAATGCATCAAAAGCTGTTGTTATATAACCGCAGCTTTTGAGTACTCAAATGTTGTTGTTATTTGCTAAAAACTGCAGCATTACATTACTCAAAAGCTACGATTTTTAGCTAAAACCGCAGCTTTTAGGCTCCATTTAAAGTTAGCATTTGGCCTCTTTTAAAGCTATGGTTAAGAGTAAATACCGCAGCATTTAAAGTTAAATGTTGCAATTTGTACTCTTAACCGAAACTTTTAGTCATTCTTTTTTACAAAAAAAAAAATCGATATAAATTGGCCTTTGGCCAAAACATTCTGTGCGTATGAAGTTCCTTTATAATTATCAATATTTAATCATAATAATCAATGAATAAATTAGAGAGAGAACGATAAACAGAAATTTAATACGGAGTAATATAAATTATCATTCATCATTTACGAAGATTATCAAAAACAAACAACAACAATCTCAAACATCAATGAATAAAAATTAACAAAGCAGAATCAACTACATCATCTTTCTGCAACTTCATCGTCTTAAATCATTTTCATCTACAAATTTTGAAAATTAGAACTAATTAATAACCAAAAAACGAGGAAAATTAACCATAAAGTTAGTCTAACAAACGAARAACGAATAATCAAAGAACATTTAAAACCAGATAAAAATCATAATATTAAACCCAAGAAACCTTTGAGATGATTTTTTATTATGGGAAGATTAAACCCAAAAAACTCATACATATAAAGATCCGTAATTAAACAAAAAAATTGAAATTTTTTTCCAAAACATTGGAACTAACAAGAAAATTATTCTAACCTGTAATTCTTGGGCTCTTTTCGGCTTAAATCTCGTTACATGCAAGCATCCTCATTTGATTAAACCTAGAAAAAGGTTTAATATTTCAAAAAAAAGGTTCGATTGAAGATTAAACCCAGAAATATTTCTAGGTTTAAGATTAAACCTAGAAATTATGAAAGGGAAAAAAAATAGAGGAGAGGTGAGAGGGGAATGCAACGCGCAAGGAGAGGGGAGAGGGTAGGGCGTTGGCATAATGAGAGGAGAGAGGGGAGGGCGATGGTTAAGGAGGAGAGAGAAGTTAAAGAGGAGAGTAAGGAGAGAGAAGTTAAAGAGGAAAGAAGAGGAGAGAGAAGCAGCGTGAGATGATAATGAGGGAGTAGGCTAGGTTTTAAGATGAGAGAGTTAGTTTATTTTATATAAGGGCCGAGCTATTGCTTTGAATGTTGCCCTGCTTTGTGATACTGGGCTAAAGCCCAAATGCTGCGGCTTTAAAGAAAACCGCAGCTTTTAAAGCTTTGTGTTTTTTAATAGGACCCAAATGTTGCGGTTATTATAAAAACCACAACTTTTAACCTTTTAAAGCTGTGGTTTTTATACAACTGCAGCTTTTGACCTTTTTTCTACTAGTGCACTTTGTTTTCAAATGGTCCTTTAGATATTAATCTAGCGATAAAACATCGTCATCATCGAGGTATGATATGATATAAGATATCAATCTTGTGTGCAGGGTTTTGTTTCTAATCTTGTGAAATGAAGGTACAAATTCCAATAATCAATTGTGATAAGATATTTGGCTTAAGACATCTAATAATAAAAAAAATGGGTGAAAATACGGAAAAGCTTAATTTTATGTCCTCTTTGTTTTTTAGGGTTTTATGGATGGAGGTTTTTGCTGAATTAGATGGTTTGTATATTTGGAAATTGTATAGTTGGTAAGTTAGGGAGAAAAAAATTATGCAGATTGCAATTGATGTACATTTGCAACTTCTCATAATTAWTCCATCTAACATGAAATATTGTACTCTGATCTTGCTTTTGTTCTTACATTGATTTCACCTTTTTTTGACATATTTCCTTAAATATTATCCTAGAAATATTATGCTATCTGATACAATAGTATTCTAATCTTAGGAGTTATTGGAATGAATGAGATCATTGAGATGGTTTATTTGAGGAAGGGCTAGATCCCTTCGATAATCATAGCTCATTGTCCACGTGAGGCTTACGTTCAACTACATAATTTAATTTCATAATATAGTTAGAAGTTCTCTAATAGTGTTATAGTTTGTCTTTTCACGAACGAAGACTCATCACATAACATGTAGATTACTAATTCTTCATTACTGATATGAAATAGAGGATGGAAATGAGAGAAGCGGAGAAAGAAATTTCACACAATACATTTAATTGTTACAAGTCTTACATCACAGCTAATTGTTTCCTTGCATTCTCAAATCAGAATTAATGGGGCAGAACAAACTTTTTGTGTTGGGAGTCTAATGTATGCTAACTTCGTRTTGTTTGCAATTCAAGTAACTATACATGATACACCTTTTTATTATTCACCAAAAAAATATTATGCACCTTTTCTAATAGATTGTGGTGTACGATTTTCATAAATAAAGGAAAAATAAGACAAGAACAAATCAAGAAATATAACCTAACATAAAAAAAATAGTCATCCACACTTTTAGTTTCACACCATGTCAAACTCATGAGTAATCAAACACAAGAAGATATGATCAACAAAGCTAATAAATCAATAAGGTTCAGTATTAAGAGTTTAAGACAAGAACAATTAAGAAAATAAAACACCACCGGGCAACGCCGGACAGTAAACTAGTTAATTGATGATATAGAGAGATTTTTCTTGTAAAATTAAACCAAMAACATCATCTTATCCTTTTACTTATTCAAAGGGCAACATTTCAACAATAAAATCACAACATGAGAAAAATTGCTAGTACAACTAACCATTAATGAATACCAATGAGACTTAAATAAGAACAATACCTTCTTCGTAAGTATAGCATCAACCAATTTCACTGTCTTTTTGGTTTCATTCACAACAACATCTATTTCTTCAACCTTTTCATGAGACAACACCTCCTTATATGCCATAAATGTGTAGAATTAGCATCTTCTTTCACCAAAATAGGTTCATCTGATTTAGCTAATTCAGGGGTGYCCATTATAAACTGCTCGCACTTATCAACAGTCAATCAAGCACCCTAACGAGATCAAGTTGACACTCCCTTCCATCAATCAGACTGAACAACTTCGCGGAGAGTCAAAAATGAATTCCAAGCCGAAATAACTCTAACTATAACATTACTAAGGCCCTCACCTAGCAGTTTGAGGACAATCCTGATGAATCACCCAAGGATGCAACTAAAGGAGACAGTAAGGTTAATCCATCTCAGGAAGAAAAGAGCAGTAGAAATAAGTGAAATGAAACACCTGAGAATTAAGCAGGTTAGGTTGGATCATGATGCTCACGGAACAGATGAAATAAGGGCAACCTAAAATCGTAAGCGAGACACAAATTGATAAAATTCCAGGGAAGTAGTTGTTGTTGGTGACTAGAGTTGAATGGGTTAAACCTGAAATTTACAAGACAATTTAAACCCTTTCAAAACAYAGAACAAAATCCAAATTTGAGATGACAAAGATAAAACATAAGCAAACATAGTCAAAATTAGATTCAATATCAAAATTAGATTGCAAACATTTACATGATGCATCTCAAATAAGATTCAACAAAAAGACAATTCCCAATTAAATAATTAGAGAATTACATATTCATATTAGGAAAATTTGTCAACAACTACCCACTTTTTGTCCAACTTTGAAAACAACTACCCACTTTTTTTGTTAAGTTTGTGAACCACGACCCCAAGTAGATTTCCGGTTAGCAAAACCACTAAACCTCGTGTGGGTCCCATGTTTTGGTTGTTTTCTGTTCTAACCCCTCCCATGAATTAGTAAAAAGACCATAATACCCTCCCATTATTACCTACCACTCATCACCTTTCCTTCTTTCTTCTTCTCATGCGTGGTTGCTGGTTTCTTTGTCTCTCTCTCCTCTCATCTCACATCTCACATCTCACATCTCAACACTCATCCTTACTCATTCAAGCTCCAATTTCACACTCAAATCTCGCAATCACTCACGAAATTCACTCTCAAACTCACTAATCACTCAAATTTCTTCCTCTTTTCTCACAAAAATCAGATATTTTGAATTTGAACACAATTTTCTTCATTTTTTATCGAAATTTTTGGGGGTTTTAGTGGGTAATTTGGTTCGAATTTACTGTGTATTATTGGTTCGAGATTTTGGGAATTTCTTGGTTGAAATTTTCGGGATTAATTGGTACGAATTTGGTTGATGTTGCTCGTTGTTGCTGGGATGTGTTGCTGCTGTTTTGGGCTTGATGTTGCTCATTGTGGCCTGCTGCTGTTGCTGTTAGGGGGCGAATTTCTTGGGTGTTTCGAGTGGATATCATACCCACTCCAAAAAATTTAGGTTTTGATTCAATTTATTTGGCTGGGCAGTGTCATTTGGCATTCAGCACGATTCATTCGTTGTGTTCGTTCTGTTTCACGTCGGCGCRGCTGACTGTGTCCTTGTTTATTTTGGGCAGTGCTGCTGCGTGATTAGTGTTGTTGTTTATGGGTTCACGACTTCACGGTGCTGGGTGCTCGGTGGTGCAGCCTGATGTTCGTGCCGCGACTTTTTCTTGTTGGTTTAGTGCTCGGAGCTGCTGTGTGCTTTGTGTTTTGCTAGCCAATTGCGATGGGTGAAGGTGACGCTCACACTCGCAGTAAGCACTAGAAATTAAAATGGAAGAGAAAATGAAAGAAATAGAGGACTTAGACCAGAAATAGAAAAAGAAGAAGGAAGCAGAGGACTTAGACCAGAAACAAGGAGGAAGAAAAAGAAAAAAAAATAGAAAAAAGAGTAAATTGAGGGCATTTAGGTAATTTCATATTTTAGGGGAGGAATTAGACCGGAAAACAGCCAACATGTGGGGCCCACACGAGGTTTGGTGGTTTTGCTAACCGGAAATCTACTTGGGGTCGTGGTTCACAAACTTAACAAAAAAAGTGGGTAGTTGTTTTAAAAAAAAAAAAGTGGGTAGTTGTTTTCAAAGTTAGACAAAAAAGTGGGTAGTTGTTGACAAATTTTCCTTCATATTATTAGACTATCATAACAGTAACCAATGAATACTCCAACACCCAAAAATTGTAACAATCACAAACATTTGCTAACAAGTAACTATACCGAAAATCTAACAAAGTCACTAACCACAACAACAAACGAAAATTTATACAAAATCCCTAATTTGAACCCTAAAAACCCTAGATCTACTAAAATTCAAAACCTAATTCAACAATAAAACCACAAAATCGAACCTTTATTCTGAAACTAAAACCACCCTACCATTTCAAACCATCACCCTCGAAACATTAGAGGACAAAACCCCAAACAAATAAAGATATGAAAATTTGAGGACCTTTGAGGTCCCATAGGTCGCATGCGAGCCGCATCGATGACCAATGCCTCCATAATTCTATTCAAACAACCAAAACCATTAACAAGGAGATAGAGGGGAATAATGTTAAAGAAAGAAGAGGTAGGAAAAAGAGTTAAAATGTCGAAGAAAGAAGGAGAAAAGGAAAAGTAAGGAAGGAAGAAAGAGGAAAGCTGAAGGAAGAAAGAAGAAAGGAAGAGGAAAAATGTCTAAGAAAGAAGGAGGAAAGGAAAAGAAGGAAGGAAAAAGAAAGTTTCTTAGAAAGAGAATGGCAAAGCTATAATTAATACACCATCCGTTTATTTTTAGTTGTTCCACTTTCCATTTTGAAATGTTTTCAATTAGTTGTTCCCAACCAATCTAAAAATAACTTTTTAACTTTTTTACCTACTTTATTTAACCTAACGTTAATAAATTAGTCCTTTCTAAAATCAACTTTCATTACTTACCCAATCTATTCACCCAAAATTACTTTTTTCAAAAAAAAAAAATCATTCACATTTACTCTTTTATCTAACTTACTCAACTTTTTTTTTACCTAATTTATTCATCTATTTTATCTAACTCAAACAACTCTTAAACACCATGCAAAATTGGTGTGAAACATCTAATAAAAAATAGAGAGAATATGAAGTTAAGAGGACAGTTTGGTCAGCACACTGTTCATTATGAACAATAACTTCCTTAATTGGTTGCTTTGTACTCCCTCCATTTCAAAATGTTTGTTATGTTTACTTTTTGCACAATTTTCAATGCGCTTGTCTAAACCTTAATATCTTTCACTATAGTTTAGAAAAAATTACAAAAATTTGATAATAAAAAATTACGCATTGAGACGAATTTAACGAGATCTCAAATGAAAATATTTTTTCTTATATACCATGAGATAATTCAAAGACAAAGTTTCTCTCTCCATGTACCTAATATTCCAAACTAACAAAGAAATTGAGACGGAGGGAGCATCTTGTTAGGATTAGGTTATCATCATTATTATAATTTGTTCATATATGTAACTTGCAATATTATTGTTTGAAATTTTGTCTCAAAAAACTAAGAAAAAGCAAATGTAGCATATAAAAAAGACAGATGGAGTACTTTAGAACATATTTTTTCGTATCGCTTAGTGAAGTCTCATGCACCTATGTGTGTATCACCAAGTGATGGCAATTCAATTCGGATTCGACCCTAATCCGCTCCGATCCGAGGGAAAATATCCGCTCCGAATCCGATATAAATAAAGTCCGACTCCGACTTTGTTAAAAAAATCCGACTCCGAGTTGGAGAAGGGTCGGAGTCGGATCTCACAAAAAATCCGACTATATAATCCGACTCCGACATTCATACAATTATTATCATTGAATTTTTATATTTATTAGGCTACTTATGTATAATGTATAGTAAAAAACTTTATTTCACATAAAAAAAGTAAATATAAGAAAATTAATAGGAAAAAAACAAAAAATACACTTAAAAGTAGAGAATTTTTTAAAATATATATATATAAGGGGGAAAAACTCGAATTCAAGTCGGATCGGAGTCAGAGTCGGATTTCGGATTTAAAAATCGAAGTCGGAGTCGGATGCTGATTTATAATCCGACTTCCTGTAGGGTCGGAGTCGGATTATGCATAATCCGCTCCGAGTCCGGTCCGTTGTCATCACTAGTATCACCTCTCTCAGGAGTCAGTGCTAGGGGGAAGGGGGAACCAGCAAACTGCTGGGATGAGAGATCAATCCCGCACCAACGGTGGGGAAAGTAGGGTGACTCCCACATGAGCCAACCCCAAGTCCTCATCACCTCTCTCCTTCTTATTAATAACTATCTGTTTCATTTTTTGTTTGAAAATATTAATCTCCTTTTAATCTAGCTACATTTTCCCATTGTTGAAAATTTTCCACAAAAGTGACAATTTCTTGAAGCTCCTTATCCTTTATACATTTAATTTTTCTCATGCATTTCTTGTATCAATTTATAATTTTTTTCTTGGTCAACTAAGGGAATATATTACTTCAATTCCTCCATTTTAAAAAAGTGACAACAAATGAATTTTCACATATTTTAAGAAATTGATTTAACAATGTACACGAGAAAATTGATCAAAGTGATTTTAACACAATGAAGTTATAATCTCTTTCTCCATTATGTTAAATTACTTTGATTAATTTACTCGTTTACATTGTTAAATCTCTTCCTTGAAATACATGAAAAATCATTTATTGCTTCTTATTTGGATTGGAGGAAGTATTTTTAACCACAAATTAATAAAAGTTACAAAAACATACCTCTGAAATTTCTAGCTATTAATACAGTATTTAACTTTGGTTTCTTCAACTAAATACTGGTACTTGGGAGTTAAGTAGCCTAAAAACTTTACTAATACTTTTATACTCCTAATCAATTCCACAATTGAATAAACAAGAATAATCCTTTTAAGTGTTCATATTCTTAGAATTAAACTGTCCAAAAACAATTTACATTAACCAATTAAACCAACTACTTAACCCTTTACTTGTCACCTTCATATAGAGATTACATATTGATCAAACTTGTAATTTTCCCTCAAATGAAAATAACAAAACTAAATTCCTATCATATTTTTTTATATTAATGAAATAAACTTGTAGCGTCTTATCCTCCCTTTATCAGGTTTGTGTTGTAGTGTCTTCTCGCTCTAGGGTTTGGATTTGGTTTTTAAAGTTGTGTTTGGAAAGATGAATTTGATTCAAGAAAATCTAATACTTCCTCTGTGTCATATTAATCGCAACTTTGGTTGTTTCACGGACTCCTAGAAGAAAGATGAAATGGATAATTAGGTGTTTTGATTATTGTTGTAGGGTATGTTATTAGAATTAAATAGGAAAGAGAGAATGGTGGGCCTTTTACTTTAACCCACTTGTACATGGGTTTTTTTTTTCTGAAATTTTCTTTTTCCCTCCAAGTTTCACTTTACCACTTGGCTGAAATTTTTAAACAAAATTTCAGTTTGCCTCCAAAATTATTTTGGGGCTTTTTAAATGCAATATTCAGTCCAACAACCACATCACTTCTTCCATATATAGGTACCTTCGACATTCATTACATTCATTTGCTCTACTCCAAAAAATTACAGAGCATTCAATAGTTCATTAAAGTCTAGTTTTCCAAAAAATTTACATACACTCATTGCACACACTGCACTAAATTAGGATTAGTTTAGGCTAATTTTTTACAAAAAATTAACTAATATTCGTAGGCTTCATGGAGCCTCCTTGGTTAGCGGATGTAGACTTCGTACTTGCAAGTGAGGGGCTATTGGAAGAAGGCAACGAGGATCAATCTAAAACGCAAACAAGTCAGTCAACTACAGTGGTAAAGAGAAGCACGGAAATGAGTATTCAAGAGAAAAATCATGTTGTTCAACAACTATTATTGAATTTAAAGAATGACAAAGTTCCACATGGTTTTCAAAAACAGCTTACTGATGCAATTGGTGTTCACAAAAGCACTATATGTAGACATTTTCAAGAGGCCAAAATGCAAAAACAAAGGGGAGAAGTGATCGATGTCGGGAGTAAGAAGATCGGAAAATGTGGCAGAAAAGCAAAGGAATACGATGAAGCATTCCTACAATCTGTTCTACACTTGCGAACAACAATAAGGGCATTTGCAGGGGCACTCAAAGTGTCATACGCTAATGTGCAAAGACTAATGCAAAAGGGGAAACTTAGAAGTCACACAAGCACCAATCACCCCACTGTCACARAACACCACAAAATTGAAAGGATGAAGTGGGTTTGCAACACATCCATCCAGGGAGGGTGGGAGAAAAAGCGGAGTTTGATGATATGAGGAACATTATTCACATAGATGAGAAATGGTTTTACTTAAACCCAGAGAAAAGAAGATTCATTCTACTGCCCAAGGAGGACAACCCATATCGCTGCCAACAGTAAAAAAGGTTCCGAATCAAGGTCATGTTCATGGGTGTTGTGTCARGACCTCTATATGACAACAATGGTGTTGAATTGCATGATGGTAAGTTTGGTATTTACCCTTTTGTCACATATGAGCAAGCAAAGAAAACATCTAAGAATAGGAAGACAGGCACATGAGAGACAAAGGCAGTGCAGAATGTTAACCAAGATGTCATTAGGAGGCTCCTAATTGACAAGGTCATACCAAACATAATTGCAAAATGGTCTGCACAACTGTCCAAACACATCCTAATTCAACAAGATAATSCAAGACCTCACATTAAGGGGGATGATGCAGAATTCAGAGAGGCAGCAACAAAAAATGGGTTCAACATCAACCTGATTTTCCAGCCCCCCCAATCACCTGACCTCAATGTATTGGATTTGGGTTTGTTCAACGGATTCCAATCATTACAATACCATTCATTCCCAAAGACAATAGTTGAGTTGATCGAAAAAATGGAGGAGGCATATGAGTGGTATGATATAACTCAAATCAAGTACTGTTGGTTGCAATTGCAATACATCATGGTCGAAATTTTGAAGGTTAAGGGTGGCAACAACTACAAGATCCCTCACAATGGTAAGGCGAGGCTTGAAAGATTAGGTTTACTTCCACAAAATGTGATGGTTGATCAACAAATTGTTGACGAAGCKGTGAACTACCTTAATGAAAGATTTGTGCATGTCAATGGTGGTGAGAATGAATTTGATGAAGGAATGGTCATAGATGCAGACTGAAACAAAGTATTGTAAGTTATTTTTGTAATGAAAACTACCACATGTAACCTACTTTTGTTGTGTATTTTTGGGGGAAGGTTATGTGTTTCATTGGTGGGGTTTGTTGATGTTGAGAAGGGTTGTATTTTTGGGAGATAGGCAGTTGTAGGAAACTTTGAATTGTAATGTATGAATTCCAATGAATGAATGATGATGAATTGAAACAACAAGTAAAGCAACAACGTCACAAATTAGATACTGCACAAGTCACATAAAATGCAATGGTCAAATCCAGTCCAATACAACCCTCAATTTATTAATATCATTAGGTTGTAAAAACATAATTAAACTTAAAAAAAAAATCATCATCCATCGATCACTCTCCCCTAAACCATCAGAAATGTAGACTTGTCACACAAACTCTGCCAACTAGTTTTTCCTCACACAAAGTGATGAGCCGAGAATGGAGCATAATTAAACACTACAACATTGTTCAACTACATCACTCGTGGAGCTAATACAACAAGTGACCTGACTAGTGTGTTTAGTACTTTAGTCCCCTTCATCATTTGGTAAAAAAAAAAAAGCCATCAGAAATGCATGGTGTCACACAATTTCAGTTCAATGGTGTTCCCTCACACATAATCAAGAGCAAACATAATGCAACAACATTGTCTACCTACGAGTTATGTGGAGCTATTCTAACCAAAGAACTAACTAGTGTGTTCACTCCCCTTCATCATTTGGCAAAAAAAAACAACATTTCAATTATCAACCACATAAATAAGCATCATAATCCAACACTAATCCAATGATAGAATCCATTCAATCAAACATAAAAAGTCCAACAGTAATCATCCAAGAGTAATCATCACAGTCCACCAATGATTTTCAAGCTCAAATCCAACAACGAAATCCATTCAATGAAGCATAACAAATCCAACAATAATCATCACAGTAAACCAACGATATCAAAGCGTAAAAATCGCATCAACCATATCAACCAAAGTATTCAGAAATAGCATCATAATCCAACACTCTTATCCATTAATGTAAAATAAACAAATCCAACARTAATCATCACAATAAACCAACGATATCAAAGCGTAAAAATCGCATCAACCATATCAACCAAAGGGACCATAAATAGCATCATAATCCAACACTCAAATCCGTTCGATGAAACATAAAGAATCGAACTATAAACATCACAATAAACCAATGATATCAAAGTATAAAAATCGCATGAACCATACCAACCAAAGGGACCAGAAATAGCATGATAATGCAACACTCTAATCCATTAATGCAAAATTAATCAGAGTAAAGAAATARCAAACCAGTCAAATCCGCTAGAGGGGACTGAGGAGTAGAGTCAGGCGATTCAACCCACACCTCCAATGAACTATCACTGGAGGTAGATTTTTTGCTAGCTTGTTCATCTTCTCTAGCTTTCTTAGCAGCTTCTTYTGCCTCGATTTGATCAAATATCACAAGCTTCTTGGGTCTTCGCGGAGCTAGGGGACGAATACGAWGGACTACAGGCRGAGAARGATTCTTAGGCTTGGCCTTGTTAGACCTTGGCCTTGGAATCCTTGGCTTAATATTTGCAGCAGTTGCTGCCGCCATGTCAGCCTTCTTTTTGGCTCGAGCAGCTTCCATCTCCAACTTCTCCCTATAGCTAGAGGAAGGAAACAACAAGCAACAAACAATGACTCTCTCCTCTCCATTGATAGAGACCAATTGTTGACCATCAAGATAACCCAAATTCTCTACTTCCCTCTCCTGTTCTTTCTTTTCTTTGTCCTTCTTCTCTGCCTCCTCAATCGCCAACAGAAAGCTACTTTTTTGGCGTTGAGTTGGCTTAACATCATCACCATCAACCAAAACCATCTTACCTTTCCTCTTCCTTGACAAATCACCATCTGTTTCAACGTTCACATCAACATCCTCATCAGGCTCACCCAGATCTACTAAATCAATGGAGGAAGGATCATAATTCTCCTCCTCCATCAACCTAGCAATCTCAATATCACGAAAAGCCTTTTTCCCCACTCGATTTTCTCCCTTTCCAAATTATCCAAATACTTCCTATAACAAGGATCCCTTCTAGTCAGCTTAGAAATCACCTCACCCAACGCAATGAAAGCTTGATTTCTGATGACTCTTTCGTTGTCGCCATTCTTGTAGAATCGATGAGGGTAAATCATCCCTTCTTCGATTCCATGACACAAATCAATAATGAACGTAATTTCGTCTTCATTTGCAATACGATCTAGTACTTCGAACAGGGGATTTAGATCAGGAACCATTGTAGAATTTCGAACAAACCTCAAAATATGGGGACTGTAAAGGAGAGTGAAGCACGAAAAATAAGGGAAGACAAAGAGATGAATGGAGTTGAGTGAGGATCGTAGCAACAAGAATCGAAAAAATGAAAGTTAAATGAAGAGTTATAGGTAAGAAATTCGAGATCTAGGGTTAGGGTTCATAGTGAATGGTTGAGAATTGGGGAAGAACATTCCAGAGAGTGATAATAGATGAGAGTTTGGTGGGAAAGTAAAAAAATCATCACGTGGGTTTTAAGAAATGGGTGGGAAACATTAGAGGGGTRTAATTAAAATTAACTTAATGATGCAAATGTTCAACATGGTTAGTGTAAAGGTTAGGAAAATAATAAGGGTATTCTCGTAATTTCACATTATTTTTAATGGACCAAAATAGAAATAAAACCAAAGTTGCAATTAATTTGTGTATTCCTAAAATGGCAAAAATTGCGATTAATATGACACGGAGGAAGTATATTATACAATGGCGACACATGATTTTAAAACCGGGGGGATAAATTATGAAGGTTCATATACGGATAAAACATTTTTTAAAAATCCACATTAGTTTAATGTGACATAATCTTATTATATTCAATTAATTGAACCCCGTTTGTTAAAACTTTAGCAAAATTAGTCTTATATGCATGCGAAGCGTGCAACAAATTTTGATTTTTTGTAGCCAATTTTGAAAATTTCAGCAAAATTAGTCTTATATGCACGCGGAGCAGGCAAAAAATTTGATTTTTATATATATATATAATTTTGAAAATTTCAGCAAAATTAATTTTATATGCACGTGAAGTGTGCAACAAATTTTTTATATTGTTATAGCCAATGTTGATTTATCTTAAAAAAAATTGTTTTTATATTAATTCTTATCAAACAATAAATTATTTAAGCTTATTCAGAAGGGAATAAATATTTAAAATAGGGAAGATGTAGTCATGGAAAAAATACACACACACAATAAATTATTTTTATACTAATTCGATCTTATCAAACAATAAATGTGTGTGTGTGTGTGTGAGGGGAATAAAAATAACAAATAATTTTGTTGGCAATAAGATTTGAACTCCTGATCATTAATATTAGAAACAACTTAACTAACCACTTGAACTAATTCTACATTCTTATAATTGATTACTCTCACTTTTATTTATTCTATATTTGCAGAATTTTTTTCGATTATTTTTTAAAAAGTGGGGGGACAAGTGTCTCCTTACCACCACCACCCCCCCCGGTTACGTCCGCCAATGAATATATAGTGCAATTGCTTATTCCACCATAATATTTACAACATCGTGGTTGAATGAATTATTGAAAAATGCAATGGCATCGAAAAATTCACATGGTTTCAAGTTTATAACTACCTTTATGAAAATGAGTGCAAATAGAAGCTCTTTTAGGTATTTTGGTTATTGTGCCTATTTCTTTTTTTTTTTTGTTTTTATTTTAAAAAAAATTTTACTCCAATATTGATGTAGATGTGGAGACGACTATTGTATGAATGAAATTATATTCTCTCATAAAAACTAAAATGACACATCAAATCCGCGTGTGTGGGACTGCTTTTATTGATAATGTGCACTCTTTATAATCTCAAATAAATTGATGCATGTCGGCCATCAAAAACCAAGAATATTAAATTGATGCATGTCAACATGTCATGCATCATGATCATGACTTACTTGTTTGGGGACTAAGGYATTATATTGCTTAAATTGCAAGTCACAAGTAGACGTGTCAACCGAGTTGGGTCGGGTATTGTTATGTTAATTTGATGYCACTTTCAGTTTATTTATAGTGGATCGTTATCAGATTCGTGTTTTAGATCTCTTATTCATGACACGGATCCTTTGATCGGATATGGATTGACCCAACAAGTTTTGAGATTTATAACCGTAATGTTTTTTTTCTAATTGTAATTAATACGAAGTATTTAAAACYYCATCTATAAAAATATTTTCTCTATTTCACTTTAGTGAAAACTTTGTTTTGGACACGTATTTTAAGCAAGAGATTTAAGGATGTAAACGAATAAATTAGATAAAATAATTTTAATACAAACAAGAATGAAATTATATGTTACTCGTTTTAAATTTTTTTATCTAATTTTCTCGTTTACACCCTTAAAATTCTTCCTTAAAATTGTGTGTCCAAAACAAAGTTTCCGCTAAAGCGAAACAAAGGAGGTATAAAAAAATGTTTAAATTTATTTTCCATATAACAAGAATTAATCAATAGCTTATTTTAATATTATTTCCAACAAATAAACGATCAACATGACACTTTTAAAAATTGATAGTAAATATTTAATAGTCTAATGTTATAGAAATTATCAACAAATTATAAAAATATAAAAAAGTGGTCAATTCTATATCCATTAAGTTGTATTGAGTTGAATTGAAAATAAATAGAATTTTAAATTTAAAAAGACATGTATAAATGGTTGAAAAATCTCAAAAATAAATAAAAATAAATTTGTCACGACCTACTATTTACGAATCAAATTACTCGAATTTTTAGATCAGATGGAAAATTGACACCTCTAGCCTCACAAGTGTCTCGACGTTTTCCTTGGAATAACCTCATTATGACGAAGTTTCTAGCTTAGTTTATTCACTTTTTTCTTCTCTTTTTCCTCTCATTTTATAGACCATAGAATCAACTGTGTGAATAATTAGTTTTTTGGAAGAACCTGAAACACAAAATGCGTGTTTCAATTAACAAAGTGAATGGTACACGTACAAACAATGGTACACGTACACTACAAACAAACACACCATACGAGACATTATGTG
Organism: Bassia scoparia; assembly: GCA_008642245.1. NCBI lineage: Eukaryota > Viridiplantae > Streptophyta > Magnoliopsida > Caryophyllales > Amaranthaceae > Bassia > Bassia scoparia. Next base: position 88,409 of record SNQN01000044.1, on the reverse strand, counting down.
TTATGTAGTTGGATTGAAAATGTAGTGTTTGTTTCCTTGTAAGCAACTAATTAACGTGATAATCAATTCCATTACTGAAATTCATAATCATATTGACTACATTGGAATTGAGAGAGAGTGTATGAGACTATGAGTGATGTACTGCATTAGAATTGAGGCCTTGAGGAATAATTCACATACACCGGTTCATAATCATATAGTCATAGAAATGGTACGAAATATTATGTTTCAAGTAAAAAAGAAACAAGTTTTACTGTCTATAGGTAGCGCTGGCAAATAGGTCATGTCGTGTCATATTTTTTTCGCGTTGAGTTTCTTATACCTAACCCGATCGACCGRTCGTGTTCGTGTCGACCCATTTAACTTTTYATGTCGGAAAATTCGAAACTAACCTACTTTTTTTCAGGTCGTGTTCGTGTTATGTTTTCGTGCCGTGTCAGCTTTTGTCTGCACTAATTAAAGCAAGAAATTAGTCAAAGAATCATTTAAGCAACCAATAATTAGCAATAAAATAAATTAGTTAACATAATCATTTAAGCAAGAAATGACAATCAGTGGTGGGCAAATAAAGGGAACGTATAATAGAACAGTAAGCAAATATTTTTATCTTGTTATTTTTTAAGTTTCGTGTCATTTCGTGTTCAAAATTTCAACTTGAACTTAGCCCATTTATTTTCAGATCGTGTTCGTGTCGACCCATTTAACTTTTCGTGTCAGAAAATTTGAACCTAACCCTTTTTTTCCAAGTCGTGTTTGTGTCGTGTCAACTTTTGCCTGCGCTACCTATAGGGGTGTGGTTGAGCATGCGCAAGTAACGCAATAACGGGAGAGTGCAAGTCGACATCACAAGATCAAAGAGGTTCTGCCTTACAATCATATGACAACGAGAGGAGTCGTTGTTTAGCCTTATATTGTGGTCTCAACTCTTGAATTTTTTCAATGTGGATTTATTAGCACAATACTCTCCCTTAATTTCATTGTGAGACAACACATATATACTTATATTGAATTATTCAAGGGCTCAACACCCCGAGAAGGAAAAGAATCCGATAATTTAAACCTAAATAAAGTGAGTAGTTAGAATTAGAGCTTACGACATTTGAGTCCATGTTTAAAAAGTTGCAGAAGACCTCCAAAATCTCAATCATATCCTAGGCTCCTAGCCACGACCCTCACTGCCTATATGCATACAACTTTACAACATACAAGTAATCACTTGGAATTTTGGATATTCAATATCAATGTTATCAATGTCATGTAAAGAATCAACAAATACTTCGTATTTAAGCGAGATGTAATTTTTTCAATGTATGAGTTCATGTTTAATTCAATGCGATGCAAATTTTCAATGTAAACGCAATTTATTTGGAAATGTTACTTATTTGGAGGAATACTAGAAGAGTATGAAACTTAGCAAGTACTACTCTTTAATCTTGTAAGAAAAGAGAGAAGTAATAAAGTGATATCAACAACTTGAAGAGTACAAAACATTGTCGATGCGATTTCATAGTACGAAGTATTTCAGAATTGATAAAGAACATGGGTCAATGGGTCCATTCATTTTTTGAACCATATAATATTTTAACTAGGTGATGCGTTATTATTCATTTAGACTTTTTTTTTATGAAAACAGAATTTAAAAAAAGAAAAAAGAAAATGAGAAAGTGGGGTGCGATATGCAACTCGCTGCTATCACCCCAAGTCCCCAACCTTTCTCTAGCAAAACACAAGGGGCTTGTCTTTTCCTTTGCTGTGTTTCACGCCAAATATAAGGCCAACAAGGGGTTGGTCATGCATCAGAAAACTATAGAACAACTGAAAATTAAAAAAGATAAGGTGGTAACACTGCCACGTTTAATCACGATAAACAAAAAAGAAAAGTTAATCGAAAATATATTTCATCTAATCCAAAAATAATTACTTCCTCGGTAATAAAAAAAAGCAACAAATGAGATTTCACATATTTTAAAAAAGTGATTTAATAATGTAAACAAGGAAACTAATAAAAAATATTCTAACATGATTATTATTAAGTTATAATGTCATTATTCCCCTAAAAAAAATTATAATGTCATTCTTCATAAAATATTTCAATATGACTAAATTATAATGTCATTCTTCATTGTGTTAAAAAATTGATTAATTTGCTCGTTTACATTGTTAAATCACTTCCTAAAAATGTGTGAAATATCATTTTTTTGCCATTTTTTTTGTTACGGAAAAAGTATTACATTCTTATTTCGTTCATGGTTTTATAGCTACATTTCTATTTTAGAATTATAAACTCCACTATTTTTTGTCGTTTTACTTCCTATCAAGGATATTTTATCCCTCTATTTATAAAAAAAATAATAGAAAAATTAACAGAAATAATCCCTACTTTGCTTGGCCTTCCAAAAATAATCTGAACTTTTGATTATTCTGGAATAATCCCAACTTTGGGGGATGTCTTCCAATTTTGGTCCCTAATCGGTTGGTACCTGTTGGTGACATGTTGATTAAGTTAATTGGACACGTGTCACTTTCTAATTGGTTCAAATTAAATTTAAACAAAATTAATTAAATTTAATTAAAATTAAATATTAATTAATTAATATTACTTGHCACCCACCTCACCACCAACCATGAACCACTGCCTCCACCACCTGCCACAACCACCACAACTGCCACCACAACCACCACACCACTACTTGCCACCACACACTCATCACCACCCACGAAACACTATCGCCACCACCTCCACCACCTGCCACATCAACACAGCCACCACCCCCACCCACCGCAACTGTCACACCACCACTTGCCACCACACACTCACCACCTACACCCTCACCACCTACATACACCCTCGCCACACTCTCAACCACCCTTATATCAACATACAACCACACTTTTCATTACCAATTTACCACTAACAACCACCTGACCACCACCACCTCAACGCTCACCACCTCTCCACGCACACCCTTGCCCTCACCACACACCTCGCACCACCCTCACCCTCACCACACACCCATGACCTCACCACCACCCGCGGCTACATACCCCAAACCACCTACCACTACTTGCGTCGCCGACCTGCCATCAGAGGAGAGAGAAACAGAGAGAGGCCGGAGAAAGAAAAAGAGAAAGAGGGAGTAGAGGAGTGAGAGAAGAGAGGAGAGAGAGCAACGTGGGAGAGAGAGAGGAGAGAGAGAAAGAGGGATTTGATAAATAAAAAAAGGATAAAAATTTCTGATTTTTAACCTGCATAGCAGGTAATAAGTCAATGGGACTATTATTGGAAGACATGTGYTAAAGTTCGGATTATTCCAGAATAATCAAAAGCTCGGATTATTTTTGGAAGGCCAAGCAAAGTAGGGATTATTTATGTTAATTTTTCAAAAAATAATCTYATATAAATTCAAAAATTCAAAATAAATTTAACAAATATTTGTAACGTTTAGTTTGTTACGGTCTTACCGAGGAAGTATCAAGTATTTTAATTTGTTTTGTTTCCCTTTCCTTCTCCTATATTTTGTTGTCAATATCACCTCAAAAATAACTTAACAATATCATTAAACTCTTTACCAAAATAAACACCCAACATTCTTCCCTAGTACAATCAAACAACAACCACCCCAAAACAAGCAAAAACAAAAACAACAATTACAATTTTACAATAACGCACGCAAGAAAAAATGGCAAAAGATGAGAGCAAGAAGGAGATGGAAGTAGTGAGAGGAGTAGACTTGGAGCATTACATGGGAAGATGGTACTTTCTCCGTAAAGAAAAACTTTCAACAATTTCCATTTTTGGGTGTAACAAAAAATTTTCAACAATTGTACAATTTTCCTTATTTGGTAACTTTTTAAAGGTTAAATTTTCTACCTACTCTTACTTATCCATTTATTCCAAAATTAGTTCCAACAATTTTTTTGTCTCTTTCTCTACTTTTCTTTCCCTCCTTTAATTTTTTTAGTGGCGAGCTAAACGATACACACAAATCTTCGTATTCCGCACACATATTTACGTATTTTTCCACTTATACCCCTCCCCTTTTAATCCCTAATAACCACTTTCTTCTTTTATTTTTTCAATTCACGACAATTACAACARAGTTGCAGGCACTCTTCGACCCACACCACACGCCGGAGCACGCCGAAGATACTTGCGACGGATCACAGCGAAGCTCGCTGATGCTGCTGCTACTCGACGTTCCACCGATTGCTGATGCTGTCGAGTCGTGGGGCGTCCCAATATTGYTGTCGTTGCGTATACTGGTAGTGGCGTCATTGCCCTGCTACACCACTTTGACTACCATCGCGTTGCTCCGACACGACGGTTTGCTGCTGGCCCTCCACCGCCACCAACCTGCTACCCCTCCTTCCCTGGTCTAGTTTTAATTCGTACAATTGTAGTGCTTCTTCCCCCTCCTAATTTCGAATTCCCCCTCCTAATTGGTACAGCTGTAGCACTTCTTACCCTGCGTCGCCACCACCACTCCCTGCGTCACCGTCGCCCAACCGTAGACAACCCACAACTGCCGCCAACATTCGCAACCACAACTTGCGAACAACTCCCACCACCATTCGCCTCCCCTGTCAAATCCTCTAACCACCAGCGCTTCTTCAACCCATTGCCCAACGTCTCCCTTTGCTAGTCGCAGCTACTCTACGTCATCATATTTGAGGTTTTTGTTTTGTTTTTCATGAACTAGAGGTCCGACCCTCCAAACCGGACCCGCCATGGGGGGGGGGGGGGGGTCCGACCTCGAAAAGCGAATCTACCACGGAGGGTCCGGTTTGGAGGGCTGGACCACTGTGGGAGGTCCGGTTTTCGAGGTCGGATCCCCCATGGAGGGTCCGATTTGGAGGGTCGGACCTCCAAATTTCTGTTTTTTTTCAAAAAAAAATAAATAAATAATTGTATTGGCAGTGGTAAAGGTGGCGGTGGGTGGTAGTGGTGGCTGTAGGCAGTTTGGGGTGGTAATGGTGGCTGTGGATGGTCAAGGTGGGTAGGTGGTGGTGTATTGTTATTAAAACAAGTGAGTGTATAAATGTCAATTCATAAAATTATGTGTGCGGAATAAGAAGATTTGCRTGCGTAATTTAACAAAATCGTTTTTTTAAAGGGACCACAACACTAAATTGTATTGTACTTTAATTATTCATTAGCTTTTTTTGGAATCTTAGAGGCCATAATACATTTGTTGAAAGTTTTTCGTTACAGAGGGAGTACGAGATAGCGTCGTTCTCGTCATTCTTCCAGCCGAGAAACGACGAAAACACGCGTGAAACGTACAAGCTGAAGTGCTGAACTCAGACGGCACAACGGTGCACGTGCTGAACGAGACATACATGGAGTAATGGCAAGAGGAATTCCATTGAAGGAACTGCATACAAGGCTGACCCTAAGTCTAATGAGGTTAAGTTTAAAGGTTAAGTTTATGGACTCAACCACTCGAGAAGGAAAAAAATCTGATGATTTTTTTTTATGAGAAACTAAAAGATTTAATTAATATAAGAAAAGTCAAATAGCACTTAAAAAGAACCTGATAATTTATACCTAAATAAAGTAGTTAGCAAATTAAAGCTTGTTACATTTGGGCCCTTGTCTAAAAAAATCGCACAAAATTTTCAAAATCTCAGTCATATCCTAGCCACGACCCTCACTACCTATACGCAGACAAGCACTTGAAATTTTTGGACATTCAATTTACGCGATGTAAATTTTCATTGTATGAGTTCATGTTTAATTCAATGTCATGCAATTTTTCATTGTAAACGCAATTTATTTGAAAATGTTGCTTATTTGGAGTATGAAACTTAGCATGTACTCTTTAATCTTGTAAGAAAACAAGAGGCTTGTCTTTTCCTTTGCTGTGTTACATGAATACATGCCAAATATAAGGCCAAAACAAGGGGCTGGGCCATTCATCAGAAAAGCTTAGAACAACTGAAAAATCAAAAGATAAGGTGGTAACACTGCCACGTTTAATCACGATAAAGAAAACAAAAGTTAATCGAAATTATATTTCATCTTATCCAAAATGGTTGTTACATTCTTTTAATTTCGTTTATTGTTTTATAACTACATTTCTATTTTAGAATTACCAAGTCCACTATCGTTTTTCATGCTATCAAATAGATCTGACAATTTCACCATATGGATATCCAATCCCATTCGATTTGATTTCGTGGATGAAAATTCGAAAATTTGCGAATTTTAATCAAGTCACGGATGGATCGGGTGACGGATCGGGTCAGATACGGGTGGAGATTTGGAGATACATCATACCAATTGTTCCATCTCTTCTGTTTTTTTCATATTAAAAATATATTCATTAAATTTCTCCAATTTTTTTATTATTATTTATTCTTTATTTCGCTCCCCACCAAATAAAAATGGTATGGTAGTCGTATTTTGAATGTTGTATTAATATGAAATTAGGTTAATCTCAAAGAACAGTGACAAATGACTTTCAAAAAGTTAATGCGATTTGTTTAAATTCGATCATTCCGATCTATCCGTGATGAAAAGATTGATGTGGATCGAGAATGATTCCGGGTGGCATCGGATGATTAGGATGGGACGGATTGAGCCACCGCCACATGCGATCTTTATCATCACTATAAAGATGTTTTATTATCTCTATTTATAAAAAGAATCTATATACTTTCCTTATAAAAATTAATTCACAATATAATATTTGTTAAGTAGAAGTAGGAGTATTTTATTTGTTGTTTCCTTTCTTACATTTTGCTTTCATATCTCTAAGGCATTAAAATATCAACTCTTTACCAATATAACACCACATTCTTCCTCGTCAATCAAAACCACAACCAAAAGCCAAAACGCGTTATTAAATTTAAAAATAAAAAGAAATGGCAAAGGATGAGAGCAAGAAGGAGATGGAAGAGTTAGAGGAGTAACTTGGAGGTTACATGGGAAGATGGTACGAGATAGCGGTTCCCGTCGTTCTTCCAGCCGAGAACGGCGAAACACGCGTGCAAGTACAGCTGAACCGGACGGAGCGACGTTGCACGTGTGAAACGAACATGGAGTAATGGTAGAGGGAATTCATTGAAGGAACTCATACAAGGCTGACCTAAGTCTGTGAGGCTAAGCTTAAGGTTAATTGTTATGTGCCTTTTTGCCAATCATTCCGTCATGGCACTACGGATTTTGTACTTGATCAGGATTTCAGTTGCTTGATTGGAGCCTACTCGCAGAATTTGGGTATGTTAATTTCTTCTCGTGTCTTATTTTACTCTCGCCAAATTTTAGTTCATATAGAGATTGTTGTTAATTCCTCTCTTATGTTTTATTTGAACAATGATATTTTACTTTTAAATAATGTCAATTGTTTTGAGTAAAGCATAAGGGATGGTTAGGAAAATTAGAGGTAAGTGTGTCTTTTTATGTGTATTTTTTTGTAATTCAAGGGCTAAATCGTCATCACTTAGCTTTAATTTCTAATATTCTCGATTTGCGGTGGTATTTTTAAAATCAGAGGATGTTAGGCATTCATTTTTATCTTGCTGTTAGTTTGACAAATTATTATATAATCCCTATTAGCAATATAACCTTATATTTCAATGTTTTTGTTTTATTTTTTATTTTATATTTTATTGATTTTTTAAAAAATTATTGATTTTTGCTACTTATATATATGTGAGGGGTTAAACTATATAATAGATATGAAGGAGAATTGTACAATTATGATGAAGGCTTTGTCGGGTTAAAGTGTTTGCGCAAGACTTTGGATAATCTTCTATTTTAGTGTTTTTTTGTAGAGGACACGTGTTTTTTTTTATTTTTTAATTTTGAATGATGTTCAAATTTGATTGTTTTCGCATGATGTTAAAATAATTGCGTTTGGAGTTTGAGAAGAACCAAGGCGGTAGATTAATACTTATGATACAACATTATGTTATTTTAAGACAATTCTGAGGTCTTTGGTCAAATAGAAGTCTAGTATATGTATTGACAGAATTCTATTCGGATAAAAAAACAATAAGTCATTTTAGCATTTTTATATTTTATTTTTTTTTAATTTATTCATTCTTGTTTTACATGATGTGAGTCATTACATCCAGTATTTAAGGACGAGAGAAAGGAGGAAGATAAAAACTATGAGTTCATGTTGGTTTTTTTTTAAATTTCCCAAAAGCAAGGATTTTGTTTGTTTTTAACAAAAGAGGGAATTTTGAAGAAACTATTTAGAATATTTACGGAGTACAACGATTATCAATATGGAATCTTTGATAAATTTGGTGGGTGAAAGAGTAGGTAGGGTCAGCATGTAAACTACAGAAGAAGATATGATTTACAAAGAAGTAAGAAAATGAAATTGTCTTACCTTTTTTCGATTTTAATTTTTGTGCAATTTTTTCTACTTAGACGATTTTTAATGTTTTGTGCTGTGTTTTTTTTTCATTTTGAACATCTCTCCTATTTTTTAACTAATTTTCCTTATTTACCTGACTTTTTCATACTTTCCCTCTTACCCCACACTTCTCTCTTTTAACTCTCACATTTAGTAGTTATTAATTTTTCCTTTCAAATAGTAATGCCAAAATCATTGAAATCAGGGAAGTAAATGATTGTTGAACATGTTTAATATATATATCTTAGGATTATGCGAAGACTTATATATTTTTAAAATGGTAAGTACAACTTAAATAATGTAATAATTTATTTTAATCAAATACTCGTATTATTATTTTTGATTTCTTATTCATAGTCTTAAGAAGATGTTAAGATTTTTCATGATTATTATATTTATTTTGGATGTGGGATTAGTAGGGTGATATAGTGGTGGCTGGTGTTGGTAAGAGAGGAGCACGGTAGTGAAGTTTATTGTAGGAGGTGACCTAGATTTTGGTTGTTTATCTATATATAGTCAAGGGAGGAACAGGTGTCCTTGATTCATTTTTACCATAGAAAAAAATTACTACGTACATTACTCTATTATCCTCCTTCCTAATTCAAAATAATATATATTAAAGAATGTTAATAAACTGTAAAGTAAAATTTGACAGAAATTTGTTATTGAAAAAAATTGGTTATAATAATTGCAAGATAATATATTAAATATGCAACATCATATTATTAGAATTTATGAAAAAAAGATTGTTAAATATAATTTCAAAATAATTGACATTAAAAAAAAATCACAAATTTATGTTTATTCATATGTCATCATAAAATTTAAACCTAAAACATTTTCTTTCTCTTATTTTTTTATACGTACTCAGATAATTCATTGATTGATTTTTATGATGATCGATTGATATTAAAAATGTAATAATTATATTGATGAGATTTAAATTTTGTGCAATTAATCGATGCACGCTTGGCGTCAATGATACTAGTATTTATTAATTATTGATTAAAGTAGTAGTAATGTGTAAAACTTTGGGCTTTTTTAGGTGTGTAGTTTGTTTGTTCACTTAATTTTACTTTCTAGTTACTTATATTATATATATATAATATATATTATTTATTATAATATTATATATATATATTATTATCATATAATAATTATTATTTCAATGAGTATTTATAAGTATGGGGTGTATATTATAACTAACAATGATTTTCATATTGTTTCATGCATTGATTGTAAGATTAATATTAATTCATAATTAAGACCCCATAAGATTTAAAATTGTAGAGAAATTATAATGGAATAGTATTTTTGGTCTACTGTTTTAGGTTTAACCATTTCGATTAAATTAGAATAATAGATGTGTTGAAGGTGTCTTCTAATTGATTTGACCGATTAATCTTTAACAGGTTGAAAAGTAGGCATCTAAATGGATCATTCCGAAAAAATAATCAAACCCTTGTGGTAAGACAACACATATAATCCAAGCGAATTCTTGCGAAAACCGGCAAATTACTTGGCTCGGGACATATCCTAACATAAATGGATGAGTGAGATAAATTGCATTATTATATTTGGTCATTATTTACTTGTTCTTTTCAGTGAGCACATTGATAGTTTCTAACCAATAAAAAGATTTTGGCATAATTAAATAAAATTTAACCCACCAAAGTCTGTATGTATGTGAAAATATTTTAATATTATAAGTAATTGACTTAGTGATCACTTTTCGGTTGTTGGTATTTGTTCACTTTGTTAGCAACGGATGATTGTTTACAGTTAGATGCAGATTATTATAAGCTGATTGAATTAACTGAATAATGAACTGCATATACTAACTAATAACTGAATAAACTGAAACTAAACTTACGAACTGAAAACTGACTGAAATTAACTAGTTCGAAATAGAAATTAACAACTTAAGTGAACGAAAAACTGAAACTGAAATAACTTGAACTGAAATTATAACTGATTAAAATAAACTGAATACTGAAATGATTATGAACTGAAATAACTGAACTGAACTTACTGAACGCTAAGGAACTATTACGAACGAATTAACTGAACAGACTAATGAACTTACACTTGAACCAATAAACTGACGAACTTAATGAACTAACTGAACTAATAACTTGAAACTCAAGCTACGTATCAACTGAAACTGATATCTGAAATAAATTTACTGAACTTAATTAAGTATAGCTAAAATAAATAGACAAAACTAACATGGTAACGAACTAAACAAATGAACTAATTTATAATGAAGACTAAAAAAACTAACAAATAAATAATAGAGAATTTTACACTTTATTAATTAGATAGTTACACTTGATTAATTATTTAGATATAAGTAATTTGTTGAGATTTTGAGATAGAGTATGTTGAATAAATAACAGTTAAATGAATTTGATATGAGGATAATGTTAAGGTAATGGGTAATAACTATGAAAATAAACATGATAAGTATTATAGTTACTCGTATTTACGTACTACTATTTCATTGTTTCTTATAATCCTTTGATGAATCAATATTGAAAATATGTCATACTATGAACAATATATATAAGTATTGTTGTTAGAGTTGATACGTATATATAGTATTGTTGTTGAAGTGAACTTGCAAGTTGCAACTATAATTCCAACTTTTTGCTACAAAAGTTACAAGATCATTACAATATGCTATAATCAAATGATTTAAATGAGGGTTTGATTAACAGTCCTTTTGCCAATTTGGCATCCATGTATTGGTGTGTTGAACATAGAATTACTTGTTTTTTTTTTATAGAAAAAATTTCTTTTAATAATGAGTTATTAATTGAATTTATTGATTTCTAAATAACTTTTAGTATAAGGTAACTGTTTCTTTGTATTTCTAAAATTTATGCAAATATTTATTTCAATATCAACTATTTGATAATCATATTATGTATTGAAATTTATTTATATTCTTAATGAAATTTAAAGTCTTAAATAATTAACCTAAAAAAAAACGTTGAAAATAATCATGAGTTGATTTATCAAAATAAGATAATAAAGCATGTTATGTTATGATTATTAATAATGAATGATTTATCAGTTGAATACGTATCTTTATATAATACATATTATTGATTTATATTATTATTAATTTGATCTTAGATGAAGTTGATTGCGTAACATATTATGATCTATTATTAACTTGAGGTGATTTGATCTATTAATTAACTTGATTGATTGTTAGTCGTTTGATGTCATGTGGCCAATCTTACGACATATAGACTTATGTGAGGTTTTACTTTTATATTCTGTCGTAATAAATTCATGATTGAACGTAACCAGAGCTATTTTAGATAAATTTGGAACATATTGTATAAATAACTATAAAATCAAATTGATCTGGATCTTGGTAAATAAGTGAGCTTATTTGAACGTATCAACCAATCGAATCAATCCAATTCAACTCAACTGAATTGAACGAATCCAACATAAAACAACCAAGGAATTGAGCTCAATGATATACCAAACGGATTGAACTCAATCGTATAAACAAATTCGAATTGAATTGGGTTGAATTGAATTATGGTTTATAGAATTGTATAAACATTATCCAAACTGAATTGAACTAATCTCAACTAACTGAATTGAATGAACGAAATCGATATCAATTGATCTGGATCTTGGTTCAATAATTGAGCTAACTTGAAATACTACAACAACCCAACAATCAATTCAACTCAAAATATTACAGAACAACATAAATACAAACTGAAATTGAACTAATTGAAATCAACCAAATCGAATTGAATTGAGTTGACATGATTTATGGTTATGAATTGTAAACTAATATAAAAACTGAATTGACAGAATCTCAACTTACTGAATTGAACTGAACGAAAACGATCAAAACGAACAAAACTGAACAATATATGTACAAGCGATTGATTGAACGAACGAACCCTGAACTGGATTGATTGAATAAGTCTTATGATTGAACTGAATGATACCACCAAAACTGAACGCGAATGAGTCGTTTTAACTGAATTGAATGAAACCGATACCACAAACTGAACTGAATTGACTGATCGATACATCAACCAAAATGAACTGAACTGACTGAACTTGTTTTAACTGATTGACTGAACGATCACAAAACTGACTGAACTGAATGAACTTCGTTTTAACTGAAATGAACTGAACGATAAACACTAACGAGACTCGAACTGAAGAACTGAACTGTTATAACGACTGTTGTCATACGTCCAACTGTACATGGAATCTAGAAGCTTGGTCGAAACTGAATTGAACTGAACTGTTATCTGACTGAATGAACTGAACTGATATTGTGTTAAACTAACTGAATGTTTGATGAACTGTTTGGGTTCAACCATAACTGAACTGTTGATCCGAATTGACAGGCCTAGTTACAGTTGCCATCTGAATTCTCTCTAGTTTGGTTGTGTGTTAGTGTTACCATGAATGATATACCCATAATTGACATAGGTACGTACCCAAGTGTTTGACTAGGCTATTTTATCAAATTTTCAATGAATATCCCCCCAAAATGAAGTATCCTAGTAACCATATTAATGTTCAAGTGTCGAAGATACTTGAGATGAAACTATGAAAGTGTGACTAAGATTAGGATTCGTCTACTTCAGTTCAACATTAGTTAGTAGATGTGCTCTGGTAACTAAGATTGGGCATGGGAATTTTTKAGGATGATTTGCTGAATGTTTGATTATTCTGGGTTATTACAGATTCTCTGTAGGCAAACTCACCTAGACGAGGACACATACAACATGCTGGTGCAGAAGGCAACCGATGAGGGCTATGATGCCAGCAAACTCCACAAGACTCCACAGGCTGATCCTCCTCCAGAAAGTGATGATGCCCCCAAGGACAGCGGAGTCTGGTGGATCAAATCCCTTTTTGGCAAGTAGACTGTGCCAAAAAGTATAGGAATAAAGGTCGGTGTAATGAAAATGTTCAGTTTGCTCCCATATCGCGTTGCATTACTGTTGGTAATTAGAAAAACACTGTAAATTTCTGGTGTATGTGCAGTTTATCATGGTTTTAGTACCGTTAATAAATGGTAATGTTCTTTTTCGAGTCTAGTATTTCTGTATTGTGTAGCAGTGGAGGCTTGTCTGTAATCCTGCATATGCTACTACTGGATCTCTCTCTGCTTAATTAGTATGGTTTTCATGCATTGTGTTAATTTGTACATGAACTGGTCTGTAGTATAGTAGTGTCCTACTTTGATTTAATTTCATTCGTCTGTAATCCTGTATAAACTCCTATATATTTAGCCGAATGATCGGCTAGCTGTGTATCAACCTTCTCTCTTATATATGCTTGTTTTTCTGTATGAACTCTATATTTTTATTGATGTAACACAAGCGACATCAATAAAATGAGCGTCTGCCTTCACCACTGCGACCATTATTAATAACCTGCCTGTGCTCTGACATGATTGGGGAGGTTCATACTCTACAGTCTACACAAGTCGTAGCGTACAAATATTTTGTAACCTTTACTTTGAAAAGGAGTATAGTTCTGAGTAATCTTACGACAACCACCRMGCCTAGGCACGAAGGTGCTCTCCATGATTGCACAAGACTCACGGGCGCATTTAGGCATGTGGCTCTAGGTTCATAAATCATAAGTTCATAACAAGCTAACAATTGGTGTTTTGACATGATAACAGTTTTGAAAATCTGTCAATAATCCTAACAGAGGTTTTGTGGTGTATTAATTAACAGTAAATTTCCCGCGAAATGAACCTTTACAAAAACACATTAACAAAATGTGAAGATATTTTATTTTGTATTTTGACAAGAACAAAACATAAATAAAGATTATTGGAGGGTCTAAAAAAAAGGGAAAATCATGAAATAAAGACTAGTGGTAACTAAGGGACTTGAAAACCTGTCATTATATTTATATATAGTAACAACATTTTTTCTTAATTAGTAAATTTTGTTTCTCTAACAAGGTACTATTTCAATTAACGCCAACAAGATTAATGTGTGGGAGTTATTAAAACTTAACCACCAATTTTTTCCTGTCAATTCAACAAAAAAGAAATTAATAATATTAATTTCGGAAAAAAAWTTCGATTTTCCTTGGGATTTTATTTGATTCAGGTTTTCCCCATTCAAGGCCATTGTGCTCCATTGAAATTATTCCTTTTGTTCTTGGCCTATTTTTTGCTACCTTCATTTTATTTTCCTTGAATTTTGTTTTGGTTGAAAAAATTACAGGGAATGTGCTTTTGCAAATAGCTCTCTTCTTCTTCTTCTTTTACGTATCAAGATCATTGTAAGTTGATTGTTTGATGTTTTTTTCAATCTTTATTTGCTTTCATGTCATGAGCATTCGAAACAATATAATGTTTGTAAGAAAATACGTTTTATGTCGTGTTCATGTTGCGATCAAGTTACATTCAAATAAATGAAAAGGAAAAGTTTAGAAATTTACTATTACAACAGGTCATGTTTTGCTATAATTTATATTTGTAATGAAGATAATCAATGTTATAGGTCATTTTTCGTCTGTTGAAGATTGTTTATGTATTTATATATAAAAAAGAGAGATTGTTTTGAACGTTGTGATTCATGCATGTTAATCTTTGATCAATTAAAATTCTTAGGCATGCATTGTTTATAACAAATTTGTGGTATATTATGTTGTATCAGGGGTACAAAAATTGACCTTGGTACATTTGGTAACATCGAAGAAGAGAAAAGAAAAGGGTAATCGTTGTTCACGGTTTGTGTTCGATACATGATCTTAGAGTTGGTGATTAAAAGCTTACATGTTAATTAATCAACGTTTATTTGAACGATACACAGGGAGTGAAATGATCAGGAGRATAGGTTCGAAAATGAGAAATTATTTGGTTATAGCATTCCTCTTTATCGAAATTGTTATAGCACAAAAGCCTCCTACGAATCCAGGACCGCCTAGATGGTTGACGTTAAATGGTAAAGTTGCTTAAACCTGAATCCTAACTTTGTGTTACATAGAAAGTTTAAGGTTAACTAATATCTTTGTATGGGGTACGATTTAGGGCAACGACCTGCAGTGATTGCAAGGGGGGGATTCTCAGGATTGTTTCCTGACTCGAGTCGATATGCATATGACTTTTTGGCACAAGTGAGTTTGCCTGACACCATATTCTATTGTGATCTGCAATTAACCAAGGATGGAGTAGGTTTCTGCCAGAGTGAATTAAACCTTGACAATTCCACCAACATAGCTGAACTCTTCCCTAAAGGTGAAAAATCTTACATGGTTAATGGAAAAGACGTTCGTGGATGGTTTGCAATTGATTATATTGCTGATGATCTTTTACCCAATGCAACCTGTAAGCTCATTTGCTCTGGTGGTTCGGATTTATAATGAGATTTTGCTGCAGAATGTATTCTAAGTCTACAATCCATTTTGGTTTCTTTCTTTTTTTTTTTCCTTGCAGCTCTTCAGAGTGTACTAACTAGACCAAATGCATTTGATGGCCAACCATTGCTTTTAGTCGAAGATGTCACCAGTATAAAACAACCGCCTCCAAAACTTTGGTTAAATGTTCAGGTTAGCTTCTGTCTCTGCTTCAATTTGTTCTGAAGATTCAACAGATTTATTTCTCACAGTGAATGTGGAATTTTTCTTCTTCTGATTTTCACAGTATGACTTGTTTTATCACGAGCACAAAATTAGCCCAGCACTCTATCTTGAGGATTTGAGATTCGCAGGCATCAGTTATATATCTTCTCCAGAGATTGGCTTTCTAAAAAGCATAGGAGATAAAGTGGACAAGGCTCGCGTGAAACTTGTGTTGCGGTTCCTAGATCCTCAAGCAATTGAGCCTACGACCAGGCAAGCCTATGGTGAGATTTTGAAAAACCTTGCGGCCATAAAGCCATATGCTTCAGGCATTCTCGTTCCCAAGACCTATATATGGCCCGTTAGCAAGGAAATGTATCTAATGCCACCTACCACCCTTGTCACTGACGCCCACAAAGTAGGCCTTGAAGTATATGCATCTGGGTTTGCCAATGATTTTCCAGCCAGTTATAACTACAGCTATGATCCAACTGCCGAGTACCTGCAGTTTGTTGACAATGGTCAGTTCTCTGTAGATGGTGTGGTCACAGACTTTGCTCCTACAGCATCCGAAGCAATCGGTATGCGATATTGAACTAACTTATTAGCATTTGAGTGATAGTTTTAGCATGGTTGAGTTGTCGYCTAACTAAAAACGCAAAATTTCTTAACAGCATGCTTAGCACATAACCAAAATGCGAGCAGGGCTAAAAAAGGTGAGAAATTTCAAATTGGTTCTCTTTACAATTCTCCTCTAGCATAAGGTCGATAAGGAGACAAGTCTTTTGTTTTTTTTTTCAGGAACCCCTTTAATAATTAGTCACAATGGTGCTAGTGGAGACTACGCAGGATGCACTGATCTTGCATATGAGAAGGCAATCAGGGATGGCGCCGACATAATCGATTGCTCAGTCCAGATGTCAAAGGATGGGATTGCATTCTGCCTTGATTCAGCYGACCTTCTAGGAGATACTACTGCCATCACTACATTCATGTCTCGATCCTCCAATGTCCCTGAAATCCAACCCAAGAACGGAATCTTTTCGTTTGATCTCACTTGGAGTGAGATCCAAAGCTTAAAACGTAAAATCCTCCCTACTCCTGTACTTNTTAAATCCTCAAAGAACAGTGACAAAATGACTATATCAAAAAGTTAATGCGATATCTGTTAAAAATTCGATCCATCCGATCTATCCGTGAATGATAAAAGAATTGAATGTGGACGATGAATGATTCGGGTGGAGATCGGATGVTTAGCGGATGGAGACGGATTGAGCTCCACCCGACCCACCTCCGATCTATTATCAAATCTACTATAAAAGATATTTTATCACTCTATTTATAAAAAGAATCTCATATACTTTCCTTATAAAAAAATTAATTCAACAAATAAAAATATTTGTTACAGTAGCAAGTACGGAGTATTTTAATTTGTTCTGTTTCCCTTTCTTACATTTTGCTTTCAATATCTCACCTAAGGCACTTAAAAATATCAAACTCTTTACCAAAATAAACACCCAACATTCTTCCCTAGTACAATCAAACAACAACCACCCAAAAAAAGCAAAAACAGCAGTTACTTACAATTTTACAATAACACTAAAAAAGAAAATGGCAAAGGATGAGAGCAAGAAGGAGATGGAAGTAGTTAGAGGAGTAGACTTGGAGCGTTACATGGGAAGATGGTACGAGATAGCGTCGTTCCCGTCGTTCTTCCAGCCGAGAAACGGCGAAAACACGCGTGCAACGTACAAGCTGAACCCGGACGGGGCAACCGTGCACGTGCTGAACGAGACATGGAGTAATGGTAAGAGGGATTCCATTGAAGGAACTGCATACAAGGCTGACCCTAAGTCTGATGAGGCTAAGCTTAAGGTTAAGTTTTATGTGCCACCCTTTTTGCCAATCATTCCCGTCACTGGCAACTACTGGATTTTGTACCTTGATCAGGATTATCAGTATGCCTTGATTGGCGAGCCTACTCGCAAGAATCTCTGGGTATGTTACTTCTTCTTCTTCGTGTCTTATTTTACTCGCCAAATTTCTAGTTCATCATAGAGATTGTTGTTACTTCCTCTCTTATGTTTTATTTGAAACAATTGAATATTTTACTTCTTACAAATAATGTCAATTGTTTTGAGTAAAGCATAAGGGATGGATTAGGAAAAATTAGAGGTAAGTGTGTCTTTTTATGTGTATTTTTTTGTAAAATTCAAGGGCTAAATCGTCATACATTCTAGATTTAACTTCTAATAATTCTCGACTTTGCCGGTGGATATCTTAAAAAAAAAAATCCAGAGGATGAGTTAGGCATCCCATTTTTACTCTTGCTGTTAGTTTGACAAATTATTCTATATAATCCCCTATCTAGCAATATACAACCCTTATAAATCTTTCACACAATGTTTTAGTTTAATTTTTTAATTATATAATCTTTATTGATTTTTTTTAAAAAAATTCATTGATTTTTGCTACTATTATATCATCATGTGAGGGGGTTATATACTTATATATAGCAATATGAAGGAGAATTGTACAATATATGCATTGAAGGCTTTGCGGGTTAAAGTGTTGCGGATCAGACTATTGATAATCACTTCTATTTTTAGTGTTTTTTGTAGGAGGTACACGTTTTTATTTTTTATTTTTTAAATTTTGAATAGATGTTCAGATTTGATTGTTTTCCATGATGTTAACAATAATTTGCGTTTGGAGTTTGAGAATGAACCAAGGCGGTAGATCTAATACTTATGACACCAATTAATGTTCAGTTTAGACAATTAATGAGGTCTTTGGTCAAAATTAGAAGTCTAAGTACAATAAGTCCATTTGACAAGAATTTCTAATTACGGAGTACAAAAACTCAATAAGTCCATTTGTAGCCCATTTTTATATTTATATTTTTTTATTTAATTCATGTCTTGTTTTATATGATGTGAGTTCATTACTCACTAGTAATTTAAGGAACCGAAGAGAAAGGAGGAAAATAAAACAACTATGAGTTTCATGTATGGTTTTTTTTTTTTAAATTACTCCCAAAAGCAAGGGATTTTGTTTTGTTTTTTAACAAAAGCAGGGGAATTTTGAAGAAACTATTAGTAACATATTTACGGAGTACAACGAATTAATCAACATGGAATCTTTGATAAAATTTGGTTGGGTGGAAAGAGATAAGGTAGGGTCCAGCATGTAAATGTTCAATTCAGTTAAAAACGTCAAGGTTCAGTGTCATCAGTTCAGTTTTTGGTATCGGTGTTCAGTTCAATGTCAGTTCAGTTTTGTTGTATCGGTTCATTCAATTCAGTTAAAACGACTTCATTCGGTCAGTTTTGGTTGTATCAGTTCAGTTCAATTCAGTTAAGACTTATTCAATTCAATCCAGTCATTGGGTTCGTTTCGGTTCAGATCAATCGCTTTACTAATATTTGTCGTTTGTTTCGGTTTGATCAGGTTCGGTTCAGTTCAATTCAGAGTGAGATCTGTTCATTCATTTTGGTATATTAGTTAGTACAATTCAATAAACCAAATCAGTTCAAACCAATTCAATTCGAATTTGGTTGATTTCAATTGAGTTCAATCAGTTTGGTAGTTTATGTTGTTCTTTTGAATTCAGTTGATGGAATGGATTGGTTCGGTTTGGTTGTAATATTTCAGTTAGCTCAATTATTGACCAAGATCCAGATCAATTTGATATCGATTTCGTTCAGCAATTCAGTTAGTTGAGATTAGTTCAATCAGTTTTGGATGATATTAGTTTAGTACCAATTTATAAACCATTATTCAATCAACCCAATTCAATTGAATTTGGTTGAATCGATGAGTTCAATCCGTTTGTGATATCATTGAGCTCAATTCCGTTTGGTTTTTATTTGTTCGTTCAATTCAGTTGATTAAATTGGATTGATTCGAGTTTGGTTGATAGCGTTCAAATAGCTCACTTATTACAAGATCCAATCAATTGATTTATAGTATTTAGTACAATATTTTCCAATTTGATCTAAATAGCTCTGTGTTTTACGAGTTGTCAATCATGAATTTATGACGACGAGAATTATAAAAGGTGAACCTCACATTAATTCTATATTCGTAGTTGTGAGCCACATGACATCAAACGACTAACAAAATCAATCTAAGTTAATTAATAGATTCAAATCACCTCAAATTAATTAAGATCATAATATGTTACGCATCAACTTCATCTAAGATCAATTAGATAATACAATATACAACAATAATATGTTATATATTAGAATTCGTATTTCAACTGATAAATCGATCAAATTAATATATCATAACATAACATGCTTATTATTCATTTTGATAACAACTATAATTATTCAACGTTTATCTTTTAGTGTAATTATATTATAGACTTTTAAATTTCATAAGAATTATAAATACAAAACATATAATATTGATTATCCAAATAATATTGCATTATTTGAAATAAAATTGCATAAATTTAGAAATACAAAAGAAACAAGTTACCTTTATACTAAAAGTTTATTAGAAATCAATTAAAGTCAATTAATTACTCATATTTAAAAAGAAAATTTTTATTCTAAAAAAAAAACAAGTAGATTCTATTGTTCACAACACCAATACATGGATGCCAAATTGGCAAAAGCATGTTAATCAAAACCCTCCATTTGAAATCATTTGATTAAGGCATATTGTAATGATCTTGTAACTTTGTAGCATAAAGTTGATTGATAGTTGCAACTTGCAAGTTGCAACTTGCAACAACAATACCTATATATACTTATCACTTGCAACAACAATACTTATATATATTTTTCAAGTATGAGCATATTTCAATAATTGATTCATCAAATGTTATAAGATAACAATGGAAATATGTATACTAAATATACGAGTAACTCATAATACTTTATCATGTTTATGTTGTCATTAGTTTATTACCCATTACCTTAACATTATTCTCATATCAATTCAATTTACTTATTTATCATTACATTACTCTATCTCCAAAATCTCAACAAATTACTTATATCTTAATAATTAATCAGTGTAAACTTATCTAATTAATAAAGTGTAAAATTCTAATTATTATTTGTTTATTTTAGTTTATTTCAATAAATTGTTTCATTTGTGTTAGTTCAGTTAACCATAGTTCATTTAGTCTATTTTAATTTTAGCTATTACTTTATTAATGTCAGTTAATTTAGTTTCAGTTAATTCAGTTTCAGTTGATTACGGTTCAGTTAAGTTCAGTTCAGTTAATCTCAGTTAGTTAAGTTGAGTTCAGTATACGTTCAGTTAAGTCGGTTTCAGTTAATCTCAGTTCAGTTAGTCAGTTAGTAATTTCAGTTCAGTTAATTCAGTTCAGTTAAGTTCAGTTCAGTTAATTCAGTTCAGTTAATTTCAGTTCATTTAATTCAGTTCAGTTTTATTTTAACAGTTAATTTCAGTTTTCAACAGTTAATTTCAGTTTCAGTTTGTTCAGTTCAGTTTACAGTTCAGTTCATTTATTATATTATCAGTTAAATTCAGTTTCAGTTGACTCAGTTCAGTTAAGTTCAGTTACAGTTCATTCAGTTAATTCATTATATATGCAGTTTATTCAGTTAATAATCAGCTTGATAACCAAATGACAGCCCTAACTGTAACCAACAATACAAACACGGCAAGAAAGGTGATCATAAATCAATTATTATGTATAATCATATCTAAAATATTTCACATAATAACAGCTTGGTGGTTAACACATTTCGTTACAAGTTAATGCCACAAATTCCTTTTATTGTTGAAATATTCACATGTGTCCCACGTCGAAAAGAACAAGTAGAGATAATGACCAATATATAAATCAATGGATACTCACCTACACCAATATTTAAGGATCATGGTCCCGGGCATAGTAGAATTTCGTTTTCAGAAAAAATCCGTTGGGTTATATGTGGCTTACTTGACCACAAGTTTGTCATTTATTTTTTCGAATGATCCCATTTAGGATGCCTACTTTCAACCTGTTAATAGATGTCAATCGGCACAACTCAATAAGAAGACACCCTTCAACATCTACTTATTCTAATTTAATCGAAAGGTAACCTAAAACAGTAGACCCAAAAAATTGACTTATTCCCGATAAATTTTCCTACAATTTTAATCTTATGGGGTCTTATATTATGATTAATTTTAATCTTACAATCAATGACATGAAACAATATGAAAAATCATTGTTAGTTCATAATATGACACCCCATACTTATAATGACTACTCATTGAAAATAAATTTATAGCATATATATATATATATATATATATATATAATATATATATATATATATAATATATATATATATATATAATAATATATATAATAAGTAACTTAGATAAGTAAAATTAAATGAACAGAACAAACTACACACCTAAAAAAAGCCCAAAGTTTTAAACACATTTATACTACTTTAATCAGATAATTAATTAATACTAGTATCATGTGCACGCCATGCGTGCATCGATTAATTGCACAATTAATTTTAAATTCCATCAAAATATAATTATTAAACATTTAATTATCAATCGATATCATAAAATCAATCAATGAATTATCTGATTACGTATAAATACAAAATAAGTAAGAAAGAAAATGTTTTAGAGTTTAAATTTATGATGAGCATTATGAATAAAACATAAAGTTTGATTTTTTTTCTAATTGATCAATTATTTTGAACATTATATTAACAATCTTTATTTTCATTAAATTCTAATTAATATGATTGTTGTATTTGAATATATATTTCTTGCCATTTATTATAACCAATTTTTTTCATAATACAAATTTCTTTGCAATTTTTACTTTGACAGTTTATTTGAACATTTTTAATATGATATTATTTTGAATTAGGAAGGAGTATAATAGATAATGTAATAGTAATTTTTTTTGCTATGGAAAAATGTATATTCCAAGGACACCGTTGTTCCCTCCTTGACTATGTAATAGAGATAAAACAACCAAAATCTAGGTCACGCTCCTACAATTAAACTTCACTACTTCAGTGCTCCTCTCTTACCAACACCAGTCCACCACTATATCACCAACCTACTAATTCCCACCATCCAAAAATGAAATATAATAATCATGAAAAATCTTAAACATCGTCTTAAGACTATGAATAAGAAATCAAAAATAATAATACGAGTATTTGATTAAAATAACATTATACATTATTTAAGTGTATCTTACCATTTTAAATATATAATGTCTTACGCATAATCCTAAGAATATATATATAACATTGTTCAACAATCATTTACTTCCTCTGATTTTCAATGATTTGTGCATTACTATTTGAAAGGAAAATTAGGAATAACTACTATAATGTGGTGAGTTAAAAGATAGGACAGAGTGGGTAAAGAGGGAAAGTATGAAAAAGTAGGTAAATAAGGAAAATTAGTTAAAAAATAGAGAGAATGTTCAAAAATGAAATAAAACACCATGCACAAAACATTAAAAATCGTCTAAATGAGAAAATTGCACAAAAAATTAAAAATCGAAAAAGAGTTAAGACAATTTCATTTTCTTACTTCTTTTAAAATCAATCTTTTCTGTCATGTAGG
>SNQN01000044.1:41587-64345 GCA_008642245.1 Bassia scoparia | reverse complement strand
ATGCTATAAATATTATTTTTTCAATGAGTAGTCATTATAAGTATGGGGTGTCATATTATGAAACTAACAATGAATTTTTCAATATTGTCTTTCATGCATTGAATTGTAAGATTAAAATTAATTCATAAATATAAGACCCCATAAGATTAAAATTGTAGGAAAATTTATCGGGAATAAGTCAATTTTTTTGGGTCTACTCGTTTTAGGTTAACCTTTCGATTAAATTAGAATAAGTAGATGTTGAAGGGTGTCTTCTTAAATTGAGTTGTGACCGATTGACAATCTATTAAACAGGTTGAAAAGTAKGCATCCTAWATGGGATCATTCCAAAAAATAAATGACAAACCTTGGTGGGTCAAGTACAAGCCCACAYATAATCCCAACGGGATTTCTTCTGAAAACCGCAAATTCTACTATGGTCCCGGRACCATGATCCTAAAAYCATATGRTGATAGGTGGAGTAATCCATTGATTTATATRTTGGTCATTATCTACTTGTTCTTTCGACGTGGGACACATGTGRAATATTTTCCTAACAATAAAAAAGGAATTTGTGGCAATTAACTTGTAACAGAAAATGTGTTAACCCACCAAAGTCTGTTATCTATGTGAAACATATTTTAGATATGATACTACATACAGATCACATTGATTTAGTGATCACCTTTCTTGCCGTGTTGTATTGCTTGGTTACAGTTGCCATCTGAATTCTCTCTAGTTTGGCTGTGTGTTAGTGTTACCATGAATGATATACCCATAATTGACATAGGTACGTACCCAAGTGTTTGACTAGGCTATTTTATCAAATTTTCAATGAATATCCCCCCAAAATGAAGTATCCTAGTAACCATATTAATGTTCAAGTGTCGAAGATACTTGAGATGAAACTATGAAAGTGTGACTAAGATTAGGATTCGTCTACTTCAGTTCAACATTAGTTAGTAGATGTGCTCTGGTAACTAAGATTGGGCATGGGAATTTTTKAGGATGATTTGCTGAATGTTTGATTATTCTGGGTTATTACAGATTCTCTGTAGGCAAACTCACCTAGACGAGGACACATACAACATGCTGGTGCAGAAGGCAACCGATGAGGGCTATGATGCCAGCAAACTCCACAAGACTCCACAGGCTGATCCTCCTCCAGAAAGTGATGATGCCCCCAAGGACAGCGGAGTCTGGTGGATCAAATCCCTTTTTGGCAAGTAGACTGTGCCAAAAAGTATAGGAATAAAGGTCGGTGTAATGAAAATGTTCAGTTTGCTCCCATATCGCGTTGCATTACTGTTGGTAATTAGAAAAACACTGTAAATTTCTGGTGTATGTGCAGTTTATCATGGTTTTAGTACCGTTAATAAATGGTAATGTTCTTTTTCGAGTCTAGTATTTCTGTATTGTGTAGCAGTGGAGGCTTGTCTGTAATCCTGCATATGCTACTACTGGATCTCTCTCTGCTTAATTAGTATGGTTTTCATGCATTGTGTTAATTTGTACATGAACTGGTCTGTAGTATAGTAGTGTCCTACTTTGATTTAATTTCATTCGTCTGTAATCCTGTATAAACTCCTATATATTTAGCCGAATGATCGGCTAGCTGTGTATCAACCTTCTCTCTTATATATGCTTGTTTTTCTGTATGAACTCTATATTTTTATTGATGTAACACAAGCGACATCAATAAAATGAGCGTCTGCCTTCACCACTGCGACCATTATTAATAACCTGCCTGTGCTCTGACATGATTGGGGAGGTTCATACTCTACAGTCTACACAAGTCGTAGCGTACAAATATTTTGTAACCTTTACTTTGAAAAGGAGTATAGTTCTGAGTAATCTTACGACAACCACCRMGCCTAGGCACGAAGGTGCTCTCCATGATTGCACAAGACTCACGGGCGCATTTAGGCATGTGGCTCTAGGTTCATAAATCATAAGTTCATAACAAGCTAACAATTGGTGTTTTGACATGATAACAGTTTTGAAAATCTGTCAATAATCCTAACAGAGGTTTTGTGGTGTATTAATTAACAGTAAATTTCCCGCGAAATGAACCTTTACAAAAACACATTAACAAAATGTGAAGATATTTTATTTTGTATTTTGACAAGAACAAAACATAAATAAAGATTATTGGAGGGTCTAAAAAAAAGGGAAAATCATGAAATAAAGACTAGTGGTAACTAAGGGACTTGAAAACCTGTCATTATATTTATATATAGTAACAACATTTTTTCTTAATTAGTAAATTTTGTTTCTCTAACAAGGTACTATTTCAATTAACGCCAACAAGATTAATGTGTGGGAGTTATTAAAACTTAACCACCAATTTTTTCCTGTCAATTCAACAAAAAAGAAATTAATAATATTAATTTCGGAAAAAAAWTTCGATTTTCCTTGGGATTTTATTTGATTCAGGTTTTCCCCATTCAAGGCCATTGTGCTCCATTGAAATTATTCCTTTTGTTCTTGGCCTATTTTTTGCTACCTTCATTTTATTTTCCTTGAATTTTGTTTTGGTTGAAAAAATTACAGGGAATGTGCTTTTGCAAATAGCTCTCTTCTTCTTCTTCTTTTACGTATCAAGATCATTGTAAGTTGATTGTTTGATGTTTTTTTCAATCTTTATTTGCTTTCATGTCATGAGCATTCGAAACAATATAATGTTTGTAAGAAAATACGTTTTATGTCGTGTTCATGTTGCGATCAAGTTACATTCAAATAAATGAAAAGGAAAAGTTTAGAAATTTACTATTACAACAGGTCATGTTTTGCTATAATTTATATTTGTAATGAAGATAATCAATGTTATAGGTCATTTTTCGTCTGTTGAAGATTGTTTATGTATTTATATATAAAAAAGAGAGATTGTTTTGAACGTTGTGATTCATGCATGTTAATCTTTGATCAATTAAAATTCTTAGGCATGCATTGTTTATAACAAATTTGTGGTATATTATGTTGTATCAGGGGTACAAAAATTGACCTTGGTACATTTGGTAACATCGAAGAAGAGAAAAGAAAAGGGTAATCGTTGTTCACGGTTTGTGTTCGATACATGATCTTAGAGTTGGTGATTAAAAGCTTACATGTTAATTAATCAACGTTTATTTGAACGATACACAGGGAGTGAAATGATCAGGAGRATAGGTTCGAAAATGAGAAATTATTTGGTTATAGCATTCCTCTTTATCGAAATTGTTATAGCACAAAAGCCTCCTACGAATCCAGGACCGCCTAGATGGTTGACGTTAAATGGTAAAGTTGCTTAAACCTGAATCCTAACTTTGTGTTACATAGAAAGTTTAAGGTTAACTAATATCTTTGTATGGGGTACGATTTAGGGCAACGACCTGCAGTGATTGCAAGGGGGGGATTCTCAGGATTGTTTCCTGACTCGAGTCGATATGCATATGACTTTTTGGCACAAGTGAGTTTGCCTGACACCATATTCTATTGTGATCTGCAATTAACCAAGGATGGAGTAGGTTTCTGCCAGAGTGAATTAAACCTTGACAATTCCACCAACATAGCTGAACTCTTCCCTAAAGGTGAAAAATCTTACATGGTTAATGGAAAAGACGTTCGTGGATGGTTTGCAATTGATTATATTGCTGATGATCTTTTACCCAATGCAACCTGTAAGCTCATTTGCTCTGGTGGTTCGGATTTATAATGAGATTTTGCTGCAGAATGTATTCTAAGTCTACAATCCATTTTGGTTTCTTTCTTTTTTTTTTTCCTTGCAGCTCTTCAGAGTGTACTAACTAGACCAAATGCATTTGATGGCCAACCATTGCTTTTAGTCGAAGATGTCACCAGTATAAAACAACCGCCTCCAAAACTTTGGTTAAATGTTCAGGTTAGCTTCTGTCTCTGCTTCAATTTGTTCTGAAGATTCAACAGATTTATTTCTCACAGTGAATGTGGAATTTTTCTTCTTCTGATTTTCACAGTATGACTTGTTTTATCACGAGCACAAAATTAGCCCAGCACTCTATCTTGAGGATTTGAGATTCGCAGGCATCAGTTATATATCTTCTCCAGAGATTGGCTTTCTAAAAAGCATAGGAGATAAAGTGGACAAGGCTCGCGTGAAACTTGTGGTTGCGGTTCTGATATCAAGCAATTGAGCTACGACAGGCAAGCTATGGTGAGATTTTGAAAACCTTGCGGCCATAAAGCCATATGCTTCAGGCATTCTCGTTCCAAGACCTATATATGGCCGTTAGCAAGGAATGTATCTAATGCACCTACCACCTTGTCACTGAGCCCACAAAGTAGGCCTGATGAAGTATATGCATCTGGGTTCTGCAATGATTTTCCAGCCAGTTATAACTACAGCTATGATCCAACTGCCGAGTACCTGCAAGTTTGTTGACATGGTCAGTTCTCTGTAGATGGTGTGGTCACAGACTTTGCTCCTACAGGCATCCGAGCAGCAATCGTATGCGATTATTGAACTAACTTATTAGCATTTGAGTGATAGTTTAGCATGGTAGTTGTCGTCTAACTAAAAACGCAAAATTTCTTAACGAATGCTTAGCACATACAAAATGCGAGCAGGGCTAAAAAAGGTGAGAATTTCAAATTGGTTCTCTTTACAATTCTCCTCTAGCATAAGGCGATAAGGAGACAAGTCTTTTGTTTTTTTTTCAGGAACCCTTTAATAATTAGTCACAATGGTGCTATGGAGACTACGCAGGATGCACTGATCTTGCATATGAGAAGCAATCAGGGATGCGCCGACATAATCGATTGCTCAGAAGATGTCAAAGGATGGATTGCATTCTGCCTGATTCAGCGACCGGAGATATCCTAGCATCACTACATTCATGTCTCGATCTCAATGTCCGAAATCCAACCAAGAAGGAATCTTTTCGTTTGATCTCATTGGAGTGAATCAGTTAAACGTAAACACCCTATGTACTTCCTAATACTTTCATTTAGCTAGGCTTTGTATGAAAAGCACTTGCACTAACGCGTGGTAATCTTGCCATTTCAGCGCAACTAACAAGCCCTCTATCTCAAGACTTGGGAGGCTTGACCAGGAACCCAGCAAACAAAGATAAGGGCAAATTCTTAACCCTTGCTGAGTTTCTTGACTTTGCAAAGAAAAAAGCGGTTACTGGAATYCTCATCAACATMCTTGTAAGTTAAATTCGCCGAGATTTGCTTAAATTTCTKCTATTCTATATCTCCATCTCTGTGACAGATTGATATTGAACATCAACATTAAGAGAGATTCATTTATACTTTCTTTGTTGCTTATAACCAGAATGCACCCTACTTAGCCTCAAAGAAAGGTCTAGACATCGTAGGARCTGTCACCACAGCCTTGAGCAACGCCACTTTTGACAAGCAATCAACCCAACAAGTTCTAATTCAATCAGATGATACCTCAGTCCTATCAAAGTTTAAGGAAGTGCCCTCCTACCAAAGAGTTTATGACATCAAAGACGTTATAGGTGATGTCCCAAAGCCATCGGTGGATGAAATCAAGAGACATGCTGATGCTGTTGATGTTAGGAAGCCCTCCCTTTTCAAAAGTACAGCGTTTTTCCTCACCAACTTCACCAAAGTCGTGGAGGAGCTGCATGCAGCAAATATCTCTGTACACGTCTCCCCCATATACAATGAGTACACCACCCTCGCATTTGATTTTTTTGCTGATCCTATGGTTGAGCTCGCCACTCTTATTGAGGGACTCAAGATTGATGCTGTCATGACTGAATACCCAGCCACTGCCAATGCCTACTTAAGTAAGTCTTCTGCCTCCTAACCTTCCTTACCCATGTTTAATCAGATTGCTATTATTCTTTTTCATTTTTTAAACAAAAGGAATCAAAATTTGTCTAGTAATACACTACAGCACTAAAGAAGTCACATTTTCTTTCGTTCAATTTTGAAGGAAGCCCATGCACGGACCCAAAGAATACAAACCTAGAGTACCCAATAAGTCCGGCAGAGCCAGGAGCGTTGCTTGATTTAGCTGAACCACAAGCACTTCCACCATCAGGTGCACCATCACCAGCACTTGAGGTAGCCAAYATTGTGGACCCACCTCTACCTCCAGTTTCTAAGGCAGAACCCCCAACATCACCTAAACCTGAAGATCATAAGAAGAGTGCAAGTGGGAGGAGAAGCACCGCCAGTTTATGTCTCTCCTTCGTGGCAGCATTGACACTTAGCTTGCTTACGGTTCACTAACATTGGAGAGATTAAAAGGTATCACAGGGATGTTTTTGTAAATGTTGTACGCTCCGACTCATGATTGTAGAGAAAAAATTGAAATCCCTAATCAACAGTAACTATCTCTTGTAAACTTGATATTACAAGCYTCATATTGGTCGGAGAATTACTTGGATGTGAAGTGGAAACAAATTTTCATCTGTAAACAGAGGTCGAAAGTGTGGTGCGTCAAATGTTATTGTACAATATGACCTCATCTTATAGCAGATAAATGATGATAGGATTACATTATCTCTTCCAATTTTTCTATACAATATAGTAGAGAGCTATCTCAGGCCATGTGTTTTGTAATTGACTTGTATTAATGGAATGAATTATGATGAACTTTGACAGCATAAAGGTAAAGCTAGAAGATAAATTATGGTAACAATTGAAAAATCCAATGTGTCATCTAGAATAGTGCCCTCAATCAGCAGATTTTCTCTTAAAGTAATTTTTATGCATAACAGAAAGCAACCTTAGCATAAAGCATACACCATACAAAATTTCTTTACATTCAATTTATTGTACGAAGTATTAATTATTGTTTTTGGTACAATGCATATCAACATATGTACGTCCAAGTCAGAACTCAGAAATGGAGGAAGAAACTCTGGAACTGAAGTACTAAACTAAAACGATGCTACGGAAAACAACAATTTTTCGTTTTGATTTTTGCTATAAAAATGAAGTCCAGATGGTTTTACAGATCTATGACAGCCTACAGCATTTTGCATCAAAGTTGATAAAACAGATGTGTAACTAATAAACTGCTACACTATAACTCCAGTCATTTCCTATTCATTTTCTTCCAAGAGATTAGTTCAGCAGGAAGCACATCTTCGTTAGAGGAAAAAACAGCTTGTGCTGTCAATTTTCCAAGCCAGCCGTGGTAAAGTAGTCCTCTGGCACCAAGACCACCAATTAACCAATATTTAGAAGCACAACAAGAAGAATCCTCTACATAGCTGTCTATGCAACCTAAAAGTGGAAATGATCCTTGCGGAGTGAGAGGTGGCATTGCCCTGACCCCTGCCTGCGCCCCAGTCAAAGTCCAGTTTGTAATGGGTGGATAAACCATACTTGCTTTAGGTAACAGTTGTTGTAAGGTATCAGAGGCTTCTTCAGAAGAGACAGCAGAAGAGTAATTGCTTGATCCCCATTCCCATGTTGAGCCTAAGTATAAACTTCTAGGCCCCTGAACAGCGAGCCAAGCATCTGACAAAATTGAAGGGCTATCTCTACAATATTCTTCACTGCATTATTAGATCAAAAGAAAAATTGTAACTTCCCAATTCCCAAAAGAATGGAAACACTTAAAATATGATCTGCAGCAGAATTAGCACATTTTTTTTTTTAAAAAAAAAAAAAAACAAGAAAAGGGTCACTAATGGCAGCTGCCACTTTATGGAAAGATGTGTGGGACATGAGAACTGGACAAAAGGGGAGGGGTACTCTATTAATAACATTTGTAATTATGTTTAGGTTTAGGCTGAGGTAAAAAGCAGGAGTCAATTTTGTAACATAGAGCAACCCCGATCTAATAGCAATCCTACATAATTTCCTCTTCAACTTTAAAGAGATGCTTCGGTCACACAATACTTCTATGGTCGCTCTCCATTACTCAAGACTTTCAAGTCACCCAGACTTTATCCTGTAAGCCATATCTTGATCAAAATCACTCACTACATTATCGCTTGCTCTCCTCCGGGTACTAAAGCGACATTCCAAATATTCCGTCTTATTTCAACATAGCTTTGAACCTYCTAAATTCCAACATTTGCCTCCGTTGCTCCAATTTGGCATCAACCTCAACTTTAGTTTCATCCACCAAATAGAGAGCAAACAACATACACCATGAGATCTTATCTTTAACTGACTTTGTTATTTCATTAGAACCATTACAAAAAGAAAAGGATTTCACACTGACATTTGATGTAGCCCAAAGATAAAAAGGAAATCCGTAGTCAATCTAGCACAAGTCTTCACATTTGTTGACATATAACAATACATATCCTTAACCAGGTCAATATACCTTCATGGGATATCTTTCTTCAACATTGTCCATCAAAGAAAACTCTAGGCACCTTCTTTAGATTAAGGAAAACCACGTAGAGGTCCTTCTTCCTTGCCCTAKAGAACACTATTATTTGTCTTATCAAATGTATTGCTTCCATAATAGATATCTCGAACATAAAATAAATTGATTATTTGAAATGCTTGCGCATGCCTTCAMCCTATGTTCCACCCTTTCCCTTAGAAATAGAATTATATATCTGATATCTCTATTGTATAAATGACAAGAATAGGGAATGATATATACCAAAAAGGCTTAAATTTTTCATACGAAGTATTACTTATTTTCCCCTTTTCATTTAATCACTCATTTTCCCCATGACTATGATACTTTAGAAAATAAAGGTACTAATTTTATGATACTTAATGTTAATTTCAAATCATTAGTTTAAATGTGTCGCAAATTTCACGCACACATCATGTGCAAAAAAAAGTGATATTTATTAAAAGTTTGGTATTCTAATAATAAGGAAACAATCGAAAAGTTTATGAATAAGGAAGAAAACATAATTTGTTTTGACAACAAAKAGAAATAGATGTTTGAATTCGTTTCCTAGTCTACATCTGAATTTTCTATACTAGACCATAGACACCTCCTAAAAGTTTTCTGGGGTAGAATAGAACTACTCAATAAAAGTTAACATGTGACAATTGACATCTTCACAAACAAGAAATGGCCT
The DNA here is from genome assembly GCA_008642245.1 of Bassia scoparia. NCBI lineage: Eukaryota > Viridiplantae > Streptophyta > Magnoliopsida > Caryophyllales > Amaranthaceae > Bassia > Bassia scoparia. The sequence goes on along the minus strand of SNQN01000044.1, from coordinate 55,361 downwards.
TAAGTGCAATTTGCAAGAGCATGCACACCAGCAACTTAGTCATAAACCAACAGTATAATATAGAGCAGAGCATGCTCAACCTCTGCAACAGCGGACATAATAGCCTCAAATCCTAACTTTCCATCCTTTAAAGAAGTGAATAGTATCACCTTAGTTAAAAACTTCAATTGGACCCTTTTCTTCCCAAAGCTACCTAATAAGTGCAATATTCTACCAGTGATTTTAGTTGTTCAGAAAAAAATTAATTTTTTTGAAAGGATCTTTACTCTTTAGTGAACCCTCATTCTAATTCTCAAAAAGTGTATTACAGAGTGCAAATCAATATTATGGAATCATCATTYTWCATGTACATATAATGTAGTTGCAGCAAGCCAGCAACCAGTTAATTGTCAAATAGTGATTAAAGGACAAACTTACCTTATTGAATCAAGCAACTCTAGGTGTGCAACAATGCCTCTGCATGCCCTCAAAGGAAGCTTTCCAGCAAGCTCAGCAAGCATATCAACTTTAGCACCAAGACAAACTATCACAGCATCATATCCATCTAGATGAACACACTGCACCACGTCAATACAAAGGCACTTACACTCCGTCATTTATTTTAAGATAGTATGAGATTATAAGAAATCACCTCCCACTTCCCTTAGTGAAGCTACACTTTTCTTGTGCAAAGTTAAATCCCTGCCATGAAAACCCAATGATGACATTCTCTTAACCAAATTTTCACTTGCTGAAAAAAGTGCCTGGAAAAAGACAAAGGAAGATCTTCAATTGAAGATATAACATATTGCCAATTATACTCAGCATAAATAAGGTGATCATCAAACCTTGAGATAGTTCTGGGGATTAATATTCACAGCATCTGGCATAAAGAACGCAGTGTTCAAAGGTGCACCTACATTTGGTAGAAGCTCTCTTGCAGCAATTTCATCAATCGTATGTATTGGACAACTTGCTAAACAGCTCATTGCATTCTGCACATAGAATTCGACAGTGCAATACATAGTCAATTAGTCACAAAACAAGATCTAATATTCCAACAGTCCATAAACTGCAACCCTAAGATAAATTACCTCACGCATGACATCCAAATTCTTCTCATTAACAGCTGGTCTCAATATGCCTCTGAAGAGAAGCTTATACTATTAGTCCATTAGAGTCCAAGTAACTAATTGCCAAATACTCAATTTCTCTACGCATCACATGAAGCAGAACACATGCACTTCGCTATGAATATTCAAGGCAGTAACATAGGCAAGCATAACAAAAATGCTTCTCTTCGCCGTAGCAACATCAACAGTTCCTTCAATTGAATTTTTAGTATGAGGCACCAAAACAAAAGGCACAAATGAAAAAGATGCTCAAAGCATGTTTCATTCCCTCTTCCACCACCGGAAATTAAAGTGGCCTCCTTTTTCAGTTGGTTGGAACCACGGAGGGAGGGATTAAYTATCATCACTCTATAAATTAACAGCAGGATACATCAAATATCGACAAATGATAGCAACAAGAAGAGAGTAAAATTGGCTAACTTTTTCCTGACAATAAGTCTATTATCTTGATCACAGTGAGGATCGCGATCCAATGCAGCGGCTTCGGCAACATTTAGAAGATTCAAAAATTCTTTCCAGCATTCCTCACCCCTCCAGAGAAGCTTTACTGCTAAATCACATTTGTGAGAATGCATCCGAAAAATCTCAAACCAGTAAAATAGGAAATGTAAAATCAGAAACCTTTAGGGTTATAAGGGTGAACAAGGCCTCCAGCAACACCAGATGCACCACCACCGATGCCAACTTCATCATAAACGTCGACATTAACTTTCAGCTCCTTGGAGCTGTGCTGMCAAATAATAATGCTCATATTACAATGTGAAGACGAGTAGTTAAAAGTTCCATAGGCAGTGCAATTAACACTAAAAGCAGCTGCCTGCAACTTTGTGGCAGCATTCACCTACTTAGTACTGTAGCTCCCACTTTCATTTCATTTTGGCATCATACACAATATGTCATACCCCATTTCAAAAAAGAAAAATTGCACCAAACCCAAAATTATAAACATTCTCATTATGAAAATCGTTTTCTTATTCATTATCAGAAAGAAAATTCATATATTAATCTTCATAAATTCAAACCMGAATTTCATGTGTAATTGATTCTAATCTGAAAACCCATATATTCTAAATCATTACCAGAAGCAAAGAAAATCCATATATAATTGAGGAAAGCTGAAATTCAGAGACATACCCTTGAACAGAATAGAAAAATTGCAACATACCAWAAGCACAAACACCACAATTAAGAAAACCCATAAAATAAATTGAAGAAAAAATTGAGRGAAGAAAGAGGAAGTACGAATAGCAAATGCCAAGCAACGGACAAACCGGCAAAGCCAGCACCAAGCACAGCACACCTATTCAAAATAAACATTGAAAAGACGAAAACTTTAGCTTCAGATTATGCAAGGATGAACTAAGAAATGGAAAAAATGAGAAAATTGATAATAATTAGGAGATAAGATGACTCACCTTAGGGAAGAAGAAGGAGAAGGAGAAGAAGATGATGACAAGCGCATTGATGCAGCAGTTGCTAATGTGCATCGCTGTGATTGGGAGAAAGTCCTGAGGTTGCAGCGGATAAGCGGAAGCCATTGATGAAATGGGGTTTGAAGTTGAGGTTGAGAACTTGGGTGAAGTGCCACTTTCATGGGAAATTTGGAATGAAGACCCAGAATACATTAGATTGCAATTAAATTGGGTTGGTAGACCACTAGTTTGATCTCTTCAAATGCATCATCTGGATTGCTAAAACGAAGTCCGCTTTTACTGGAATCGAAGTCCACATTTCATGTGAACTTCCGAATACACCCTTTCTCTATTCACTCCCTAATCACCAAACCACCATTCCCTACTCTACAAATAGATATTTACTGCTTGAATCGAACCAAACGAACGAACGAATTGCTCCTTCATCAATCGATGCGTTTTCTCCCACGAGTTGCTTGAGTTGCTCCCGTTGACGCTTGAGAAGCCATCAACCACGAGCCCAACACCTAGCCTAGGCGCCCAACCCATGGCAGCACAGCCTAGGCCAGGCGAAGCACCATGGGTTGGGCGCTAGGCTAGGCGTGGGCTCGTGGTTGGACTTTGAATACTCTCCCACGCTGACATGGTGAGGCCACCATGGTCCGTGCGCCTGGGCTAGGCGTCAACACCATGGTGTTGACGCCTAGCCCAGGGGCACGGACCATGGTGGCCTCGCATGGTCAGGCGTGGGCAGCTTTCTTTTAAAAACAAAAAACTATGTCCTGTGCTAGCAGCCTGCTAGTAGGTGGTCCTGTGCTAGCGGTCGTTGGGTGGGGTGGTTGTAGGGGTGACGTGGGGTGTGCAGCCATGGCGTGGGGTGGGGTGGTTACCAGGAACATATACAACATTACCAGGCCACGAGATTCCAGGAAGATGGACGTCTAATTCCTTGTGCTCCTTCGAAATTAAGCATCAAAGCATACAGTCTAGCATGCACATCAGCATATACCATACATATACCATATAACCATACGGCACTAGCATGCATGTTAGCTTAGATGGTGGGTATATGTTGGGAGCAAGGGTAATACGGGAAGTTCACACGAATGTGACTTGATTCCAGTAAAAAACGGATTCGAATAGTAATCCCATGCATCATTTATAGTATACTGTTATTTAGTATAGTGTTTTTTTATTAGATATGTTCGGTACAAATTGTACTGGACATAAAAAATATACTTTTTATCTGTAAATGAAAAACTTTCTGCGAAATTGAATAACTCTTTAATTATTTAGCAAAAAATACCCTATAAATATGGAAAAATCAACCACTGATTTTCGCTACACTAATATAAATAATATAACACTAAACAACATTTACCAACATTTTTATTAGTGAAAATACTTAATATTCTTTGTTTACACTTGTATATTTGACACTTAGTCGTATTTTAACTTTGTTAAATATTTAAACATCAGACCTATTTATAATTGTCCCATCATTTTATTTAACACCGTACTATTGCACGGGAAAATCAACCACTGTATTTCATTTGACGAAGAACTTCATAAATTTGTAAAATTGAGCGGAAATTATGGTGTAGTACAACTAGGAAGTAACAATGCTTGTTGGTGATGGATGGTTTTGTACTAACGGTTAATACTTTTTTTTTTTGAGAAGTTAAAATTTTTTAAAGTGAGTTAATATGGAGAGGGGTGTTTTTGGAAGGAAGTGATATGGGAGGGTGTATTTTGGAGGAAAGATTTGTGGTGCAATGTTGGGGTGGTTACAAATGAGTACATATATTTAATATAATAGATATTAAATAATTAATAAATACATTAAATTGCAACTTAATTTAATTAAAATTTGAAAAAATTGCCAATTCTCGCCTTAACAAATACTGATTTTGTAAACTCCCACCTTTTGAAAATTTTCTTTTATTCTYCCACCTTTACTTTTCATAAGTTTAGAAATTCTCAAGTCTTAACTTAACTGTTCTGTTATGTATGGGTCTCACTTCCTCCTTTCTCTTCTTATATGTCTCACCTCCCTTGACATTTCATTTCCACTCTTCTCTCCCTCTCCTAAAAAAGCAGGAAAATAGAGAAGAAAGTAGATTTTAGGATATTTGAGGCAACCTCAATGTGAGTTTAAGAGAGAGAAAAGAAAGGAACTTGAGATTATTATTATCTGAATGAATGATACTAATGCAGTAGGAAGTATTTATAGGCTAAACATTCAGCCAATAGCAAGTAACAGAATCAATTACACTTAGTTACAGGTTATTGACTACTCCTAACATACTAAGTATATACTTGAGGTTACTTGCACTATAACATTCCTCCCTCTTATGAAAAGCTTGTCCTTAAGCTTGAGCTCGAGCAGTGCCAAAGTTAGGGAACTTTTCATCAAAATCCTCTRCATACTGTTCTTCCCAAATGGCCTTCTATCAAAGATAGCAGCAAGAACAACTACAATATCAGCAACACCAACAAATGAGACCTCAATCCTCCTAGGTCGAACACCAACCCAACACAACATGAACTTCGATATGTCTCTTAAGGATCCTTATTTGAATACAAAAAACCAACTTAGGTAGACCTAAGATGACAATATCCCATGTCTCATGTCAAGTAGYAACATTCTTTATAAAGCTAGTRGCATCTTGCTTCAAAAATGATATTATCTTAGAATCTAGGCCATTCAACACAAAATTTTTGTTTACAAGCTTCACAACAGGYAGCGACGAATCAACACCAACACTAGTTACAAATGTAACACCCCCCAAATGATGCATAAAGGGCAAAACCACCACTGTAGTAACACACATCAAGGACTCCCATGCCTCTAGCAATTGTTGATATGAACTGTTGATTTTCACGCTCATCAACATAGAGTCCTATTTTCTGCGCCACAAGAGAGTTTGTATGCYAATGCCCTTTTCCTTGACCTCAACTTGTGCAACAGGAGCAACCATCAAACTCTGAAGATTCTCCTTCAATGTTGTTAATATGGAGCCTAGCAAATTCATTTGTTGTGTTCTGTCTTTAATGTCAAGAGGGAAAAAGAACTCAAGTACATAATCACCATCTTCTAAATGTTTACTCCTTAAACATATAGCAAAACTACCAACTAAACCAAACATACAAGCATAGTGCACCATTGGATATTCAAGTTTACAAAATTGTGAATGTTGCAGCAAAAGCTCAAACTATGGGATGAAAATGACCTTCCAAAAAGCACACCTTGCCTTCCCTTGTTCAAGAGAGATATCATACATCCAAGCATTGTCACTATTTTATCTTCCAACACCTCTGAGGAGTAATTGTAACACTTGCAAATCTCCCTCTACGAAAATACTTAGAAAACATGTACAAGATACCTTAGAGATAGACTTGAGCGTATTACCGCCACGTGATTATGTAAAACTTCCATACTAAATACCAAAATATTGCAGCGAAAATTCTTTTTCTCTTTTATTAATAATAATCAAAATATGTAATTGTTTTCAAAATATAAAATATCTAAAAATCCTTATTCACTTTCCTAGTCTATGTGGAATCTCTCTTGTTCCCATGCGCATGTAGCAATCAAWCTGTATTTCACATCTACTTACCACAAGGTAARTAGGGTGAATAACCAAAACAACAAAGTACGAATTAACAACTTAAGTGCTACTAGAAGATAATTTTCAAAATAATACATATACCATAATAAATCACCATTAAGAAAATTTCCAAAGAGAATCCTTCCCATAAAATACTTTCCAACAAACCCATTTTCCTTAAATTAAACTTTCCAAAATCCAAGTCATATGATAATATGACAAAATATCTTTCCAAAACCTTTTTCCAAAAATAAACTTTCCAAATCTCAAGCCACAATATAATATGGCAACCAAATAAATATAAGATCAAAAATATTTGGGTAATTCCATCTCGTACCATTGAGTTTTTGACAATTCCATTTCGTACCATTGTTTTGTTTTTATTCTAAAAATTAAAATATCATTGAGTCTATGTCTTTTTCTATTTGATGTCATGAAAGTGTGATATGCTTGGAAAATATGGAGTATTTCGGAGTTACCCATACTTTATTCTTCATTATTTATCGACTAAAAGCCCTTCAAACAAGTACCCATTGGTGAATTCTTTGAGTTGCGACTCTAAAATACTCTATATTTGCCGAACATATTACACTTCAATGGTATCAAATGGAAATGTCATAAACTCAGTGGTATTTTTTGGAATATAAAAACAATGATGGTACAAAATAAAATTGTCAAAAATTCAATGGTACGAGATGGAATTCTCCAAATATTTCCATAAAGTAAAATTTCCAAAAATCATTTTTCCAAAATATAATTTCCAAAACCACTTTTCAAAACCTCAAGTCATATAAAATATGACAATCAATATATTAAAAATCCACTTTACAAAAATCAAGAATAATCAAATCTTTAAATCCTTTCCATAAACCAATATCCACCTCCTAAGTGTGCACGCCCCTCAAGCWAGTAACTTTCTTCTATAGTCTATACTTGAGGAAAAGACTAAACCATGCAAAGATCATAGTCCCATCAACCCAAATTCGCATTGTGAGATTTCGAATAATAATCATAGTAATAATAATATTGAGCATGAAAGCTCCCTATCAATATTCCAAAAATATTTTGTAACATATATTATTTTCCATAAAACCATACTCTTTCCATTAAAGTATTTTGTCCAAACAAAAAAAATACCAATGTTTTATTTTCGCAAACGTCTTTTCATAAATATTATTATCAAGTAACAATCATAATCATCATAACAAGGATTATTCAAAAACAGTTTATTACTAATAATTCAATCACTTTGCTCTTACAAAATGATTCCATCAACAAATAGAACATGTTTTTTTTATGTAAAATCATCCAAATATCATCAAAGCACTTTAAATAATATTTAAACCATAAACGTACTCTTGAAACACTAATCCAAAATCTTCACAAAATATTATTGTCACTCAAGCAAAATCTCCATACAATTAATAATATATCCTAATACAATAAAAAACCTATATAAACGTAACAGAAATCTTAAAGAAGACTCTCCAATATCGCTATTGACTCTTGTATATATTTCAATAAACTCATATTATAATAAATAGTTACCTGATTGTTTATATTGGTTTGAAAACTCAGTGATTAGTTGTTCAATTTACTTCAAAGAGCTAAACTATATTAAACAATGGCTAAACAGAATGCATACGATTAAATTAGTAATACTCTAAAAAAAATATTAAAACATAAATTTTTAGATTTATTTCAAGCTTTAAAACATGTGAGGATTAACATTAGGATATAATTAATTTGAGAGCGAAGTAGGGAAAGAAGGGACAAAACCGAGTAAAGAAGGAGAAGAAGAGGCGCGAGGCCGGGTGGCGGTGGTTGTACTCGGTTGTGGTCACAGGTGAGGAGAGAGAAAGAGAGCGATTAGATGGGAGATTGAAAATAGAGAAGTAAGTTTGAGAGAAAAATTGATTGAAGGTGAGATGAACTATTTGATGGTGTGGTTTTATAGAGTTTGTAACGTATTGAAACTATAGGACACAAATTTGTGTTGCTGTGCGAGTTGAGAAATAATATACTTAGGAGATTTAAGGAGCACGAATATTTTTAGTGTGGATTAGAGAATTTATTTTACTTAGAGATAAATTTCAACTAACGCGTTAATCTCTACAATAAATGTGGTCGGTTCTATTGCGACTAACCTAGTTATGCTAAATGTAAAGTTCGCTAAATTGCAACCACACAGTGAGTCGCGTATTACGCTCGCAAAATAGCGACCACATCCATATTTTTTATGTCCGTATTTTTGTTGAAATGCGACCTAGGTTAACACACCGAAAATATTTGGTCGTTCCGAACGGTAGCTAAGCCTAAGTATGCTGAGCGCGTTTGTAGAGAAAGCAGTCGCTTATTTTGAGCTTTTCTCTTATAGTGAGGTTGGAAAAAACCATCAGTTGTTATGGGTTTTGTGTTCCTCATCGCCTCAAATCCATCCATTAAGAATTATACACATTGAAGCTTTGATTGAGGTCATCAACATAAGCTAAGACACCAAACACATTAAAAACACAGAGACTATCTTATAACTTTGAAAGGAACAGTGAAAAAAAGAGTGCACTGAATGTTTTTAGCTCTCAAAAGCCTGGGGATTGAATGATTTGTGAGTGTTTATGAGTCTAACATAGGAATTTTGTAAGGGCAGTAGGCGCACATTTAATGTTGATTGTAGGGTTGAAATGATTCCCTAGTAGTAGGGAATAGTAGGTTGTGGTATTCTTGTTTTCCAAAATTGTCAATAAGATACATAGGGTGGAGGACGTAGTCATAGTTGGTCGGACTTCGTTTAAAAATTTGATATTCAACTTTTTTTTTCATTATTTTAATTTATATTTGTTTCGCAACGTAAATCATACCTAACTGTTCCTCCTTAAATCGAAAGAATTTTAACTAACGATTGTTTTTCTAAGCACTCCTCTTGAGTACATTTTAACCTTCACCTTCCCTAACAAGAATCAGTAGACATTTTTAAATAACCAAAAAGAAAACTGGATTAAAACTTAAAACATACTACAAGAAAAATTCTTTTGAAAGAAATGAAAAAAACTTGTAGGCAATAACTAAGTACAAATGACTGAAAATGAGTAACACTATGTTTGGATAACATAAAATGGAAGRAAATAAAGGAAGGGAAAGTGAGGGAGACAAACTCCCCTGTTTGGATAATATGTTGAGGTAGAGAATAAGAGGGAGAGGGAGGGATCCATTTCCCCTCATTCTTTAATAAAGGCAATCCCTTCAAAATTGAAGAGATTTGGCAGGGAAATGCAGCTCATCGTTTCCTCGACTTTCTCTTCCCTCCCTTTCCTCCCTTTACTCCTATTTCTCTCCCCTCCCTTTTTCTTCCAATTTGTTATCGAAACATAGCGTAAAAGTAACTAATAACTTTAAAATTACTAAAATAAACTAGATTTTCCAAGATGACTATTCGGTAACTCATGATCATCAATGCTTGCACTTGTTTATGGATTAGGCCCAACCATGCTTCTCGCGCAAATCATTCTCGATATCATTTGTTATATCTATGGCATCCATTGAAACACCATAAAGTCCCATCCTCGATAAACCTGCGCAATATAATCTTTGTTCCCCTTTCCAATGATGTGGAAAAGGATTTTTTGGAAATCCATTGTCTTTGAGAATGTAATCATAATCCTAAAAAAAGATCAGGTATCACCTGTTAATAGTTATTTCCTTAAAACAAAAAATCAATAACATAATCTTTTTTATATACAATAACATCACAACCTTGTAATATACACCATGAAGTAGTAGAAAAAATTATTATCATTATCCACAAATTTAGACAATTATCAAATTCAACTATGCTATTTCTATCACAAACATATGTAAATAGTTAACCCGATTGGATAAATGCATGGTTAATTAGAATGACGAAAATAAAAGCTTTTTYTAATTTCTTTTACACTGCAACTTGTTGCTAGTTGTTTGTTATCCATAATTTTTATTTTCAAAATCATAACTTTGTGATAACAAATAAATTTAGGCTAACTACTTGCTTACAATGTTATGATCGATATGTAAAGTTAAACCAATCATGTCATTTAGACAAAGATCATCACGACAGATAAAAATTATGTGTATCTAATGCCATATATTTTTCACTTACAGTTCCTTTTTAAACATGCTAATATACTCCCTCCATTTCATAATTTTGATGATTATTTAGAAAATATGATAAAAAAATTTGAAGATTCTTTGAAATGGTGAATAGTATTAGGATTCCAAATGTATATAAATTTATGAAATGAGGAGAGTATTTCCTTTAGAAAACATTAGACTAGAGAAGTAACAAAATTGTTCTCTTTTAAAAAAAGAAAAAAAAAGACGTGTATACTTACTTTAAGCCATTCACATGCAGTGCTTTTGAACCCAGTTGCAAATATTATTGCCTCAAATTGTAGATTTACATTATCTTCAAACATAACTTTGCTCTTATCAATGCTCACTATCGCCGGTAATACCTAAGAGTTTTACTCCGAAATGAACCAAAWACATGAGAGCAAAGTATTGTAGTATATATGAACATTGGGATAATGAACTTTAAAACCCAATCATAATATTGATACAATGAATACTAAACTACGATGTGATGAATTACCTTAATTTCTCTTGATCGAATTTTTGCAATAGTTCCTACATCAATAACCGGACTCCTTCCTTGAGTAGCTTTCATAAAGAAAGGGCCTTCCTTTGGGCGATGAATGCCATACTTTGATAAATCCCCGTACTTAATTTTACTAGCGAGATTTACTAAAGTGTCCACAAGAGATAAACTAAGGTATTTCAATAGATGCATACCAACAAAGATCATTTCTCTTGGAATGACATGTACCTATGTGCACCAAACRATGAGATCATTAGTTCATAAGTGCATAACTCATGCGAATTTATTAAAGAACGTGGATTTATTATTATTAACTAGTTTTTTTAACYTGTGCATTGCTCGGGCAACATTTTTAATTAAAATTTTTATGTCTTGGTAAATTATTGAAAAAGTATTAATTAGACTGTCGACATGAAAAAAGAGAATAATAAAACGATGAGAAATAGATATGAAAAAACACCCCTTTTTATGAAACATCTGACACGTGTCTTTTCTAACATTGAACGATGGTGTTTTCATAAGGGCAAGTCTGGTCGATTTTAAAAAGAAAAGGATATTGTGTTGATAAGCATGTTCGATCCTTCTTGATGTAATAGAATTATTAGATATTTAATATAGATATAACTTCTGTAATGTTATTGTTGTTAGACATCTATAAAATGAATTATTTAAAAGAAAAGAATGGAATCGAGAAACCTTGTGGAGTTAGAATTTGGAAATTTAATAGAAATTAGTTAAAAAGATGCTCTATACCAATTAAACCTTAAGTTATTAGAGAAATAATTGAATATTACGTTACTCCGTTTGTACATTATGTAGAAAAAGATCAATGGGATGGTGTCATTGTGGAGATGGGAGTTGACTTTGTAAAAATAACTAGATTAATACACCCGAGCCCAAACAATGCTCAACCTTTTATAAATCAAATATCTCTGAGGTGAATACCGTAATATAATATCAAAAATTCTATTTTATGCTATTATTTTATAATCATGTATTAACTTGATAATAAATAGAATATATACTGTATATCCATAATAAAATGTTTAAAGTTTGATCCAAATACAATATTAACCTATTAAATTTTTTTCTTTATATAATTTTATAGTAATTAATAAAATATTAATAATATAAAAATAATCAATAACAATACATTATATAATAAATAATAATAATAATAATAAAAATATAATAAATACATTAATATAGGTGGGATAGGAGGGAAATGTTCCTGGGAGGGAAATATGAAGGGGTGGGATTGCTTTATATATGTTATTAGATGATGCCCTTCTGCCATGCTGGCTCAAGTATGTTATTGGCGGTGAGGTTAAACTATATAGCGTATAGATCTTATTTTGGATTTATTATTTGTAATTACTTTGTATGTAGAACATAACCTACAAATGAATTTAATATGCATAGTTTTATGAATTAAGAAATCTAACCGGATTTCGAATAACAATTGAAGGGTGGACTCCTGAATTGCAAAGATCATAGCTAATCTCCATCCCAGAATTTCCAGCCCCGACAACTAAAACATTCTTATTTTGAAACTCGATTCCAGACTTGTAGTCACTAGAATGCATAACATCTCCCTCAAAATCTTTAAGCCCATTTATATCTGGAATGTAACCTTTGCCATTTTCACCACTTGCAACAACCAAAAACCTTGCAATATATTTTTTTGTCACATCCAATGAAATGTCATTGGCTACAACAAGCCATTTCCCTTGGACTTCATCAAAGGACGCAGAAACAACATGGTGAAAATATAGTGGATTAATTTGAAATTCTGATACATAATCATCGATATAATGTATGAAATCGCTTTTAGCCATGTATTTTTTAGTTTKGGGTACATGGGGCTTTAAGGGCAAAGAGCAAAATTCTTTTGCTAAATGAAGGTGGCATCGATCATAAACTCTTTTTTTCCAAAGAGAAGCACTACAATCTTCTCTTTCAAGAACGATGTGAGAAATACATTTTTGGGTTAAGCATGCAGCAACAGCTAGTCCCGCAGGACCTGCTCCTACTATTAAGACTAAAGTTTCTTCCATTGTCATTCTATTRGAAAAAAGGGGTTGAAAGTTTAAGTAAGTATATATTTCTCTTCTTGTACTCTATATCATCATTTTATATAGAGATGTGTGTGTGGAGGGGGGTTGAGGGTGGATGAAGAGAAAGGGTGGACCCACACACAAACCCCGTATAACATGTGATGTTGGTCATCTTTGGGAAGAAATGAAGTTTAAAAAAAACCTACGAAACTCTTTCATGTGAAGGTCAAGATGGAATATCAAAGTCAAAACCCTTTCCTTAAAACCTTCAATCAAAACTCCCAAAAAACAATTTAAAAAGCCAWATTTTCACTATTCATTACTAGGATCACATGCCTTTTCCATTTATTACTAAAAGTGAAAAGCAAATACAGTAAATTAATACAGCTAATTAAAGGTTGTATTGTTGCAACTTATTTTCCTTGGAAATCCCATATACTAGGAAATAGCCTAATGATATTGTGTTTGGTTGGCAAAAACATTGGAAATGTGATTTCTAGAATTGAAAATTTCTGCATGTTCCCTTTTCCCTTTTTTGTAGTACTGAAAAATCCTCCAAAGTGTAAGAAATCATTAATCAACTTTTCACTTGGTAAATATAAATTCTTGTGTCAATTACAAATACCCATGCTCAACCAAACACACGTACTTATTTTCTAGGAAATTGAAGAATTGAATTTATTTCCAATGAATTTRGATTTTCATATGGGAATTAACTTCCCATGGCAACCAAATGACACCTTAAATTTCTATGCAACTCTATCGGAGTTTTAAGTTAGTTTATTGTTTCATCGCCTCCTTGGAGTAGACTTGAATAATCAGAATTGAAAATTTAAAATCATGAAAGTTTGGTTGTAAATCAATAAGGCCCGGGGATTAATATTTTATAAAATTTCAGTTTAGTTCGACCAGCTTCAGTCTAGTTCGGCCCACTTCAATTCAGTTCAACCTA
>SNQN01000044.1:0-24124 GCA_008642245.1 Bassia scoparia | reverse complement strand
CTGCCCCTAGTGATTATGATTAGAGTATGGACTACTCTTGTTTGGTCAAATTTGGACGGTACATTCATAAGGCTATTATTAAGATTTTTCAATAAGGAAATATCCACGGCCAACTTGTTTTTTCGAACTATTGTGAGATGAACTTTGTTTTTTTCTTTTTTGAAATAATTGGGTGCAAGATGATTGAAATAGATTATTAAGCACAATGGTAAAAGTATGTCTTGCCATCAACTTCACAACTAATCTTCAATTGTGATTGTCATGCCGCAAGTTTCAAATGTCTTCCAGGACACGTGTTTTTAGCATGTTTAAGATGGTCGARCGTTCCATCTTTACCCTTTAAGGATAATGCACGTTTACAATACTTGCACTTTGCCTTTTGAATACTATTGATTTTAACAACATCAAAGAAATCCCATACTTCATATGTCAGTTTTTTGTTTATCTTAGCACTACCTGATTCATTTTCAATGATATTGTTATTCCCAACTTTAACTTCCTCCACAAACCCYTCCAAATCATCTACCTCATTCTCATTAGAGAAAGGCACAACATATGGTTCTTCATTAGGATGAATARAATCGATATCACTACTCTTAGTAGATTGTGCTTCAATGGCTTTGAGCTTTGAAGGAGTTATGATTTTTGTTTGAAAGGTTTTGAAATGTTTTGAGTRAGAAAAGGGAGTAAGGGAGCTTTGACTTGATGTTTTCTCTTTTGGAATAATGTCAGTATAGTGATGATAAAAGTGTGGTTGGAAGTTGGCAATATGTGGTATATTACTAATAGAAAAAGTATACGAATTTAAAAAGGGTAAATGGATTCGGATCCAATTATTATACCCGGATCCTGATCTAGTTTTTGACGTGAATTGCTATATACCCCCTGAAATTACTGTATACTGCTTGGAATACATTGCAAGTTTCCATTTTTACCCTTACTCACATTTCACTCATACACCACTTCTTTCTCTAACATCTGACTACCCCACCACCCCTCACTTCCAAACAACAACMCCATCACCTCCCACCACTACCTACTCACTTTAATTTCCATCGCCACCTTGCAACCACCAYTGCACTTACCACCAACAACTAGCAAGCAAGTAAGCAACCCATCACCCACTAACTTACTACTAATAATTGAAAGCCCTTCCACCACCGCTACAAATCATTCCAAATTCGAACTGATATCGTTGTTGTAATTTGCGAAAATCTRGTTGATTATGTAGAAATTTAGARAATGGACACCTACGTGTCAAAATCACACAGATCCCATGGATACCATCGTGATTTTGACACACGGTTCCAATGGAAACTTGCTAGATTTGCCCACGCCAATCCAAAGGAAACTTGTGTGATTTTAACAAGCAAATAYCCATTGGACCTGCGCGTACACATCACGTAATTGTCCATTGGACCTGCGTGTGTAAATCTAGTAATTGTCCATGGGGTCTGCTTGATTTTGGCGCGCAAGTCACATTTTTAWTTTTATTAATCTTGTAAATTTTTTTGCTCGTTGTAATCATTGTAACTATTATATTGAGTAGTTAATTAGCTTCATATTTATGGGACTTAATTAGTTTTATTTTTCCCGTAAAAAAATAGTTTTATTTTTAGTTAGTGTTTTGAATTATTTTCTAAATGAATAAAGTGTTAGTCTTACCGTAATGAATTGTTAGTTTTTGTTTCAACTTTTATTGCTAATTTGAATTGGATAGTTAATTAGTAGTTTTTTAGTGTTGGTGTTATGAATTATTTAAATATACGAATTTCATTTTAAGTTAGTGAGAATGATATCCATTGAATTGTTATTTATTATTTATTATATTTATTATGTCACTTATTTTATTATTATTATTATTATTTATTTATTATTATTATTAATTATATTATTATTATATTATTATTATTTTATATTATTATATTATATATTATTTATTTATATTTTATTATATATATTTATTATTATTATTATTATTATATTTTGGTATTAAGAAGCAATTATTGTAAGCACCAAACCATACAAATCAAGCTTTTTCAAGACAACCAGCAGGGAAGGCTAACACATAAACGGCTCAAAAGAGAATCCAATCACTGTTGGTTCGAGCAGAATTTTTGGAACAAAACATTTCAATTTTAAGACATGTATACTTAGCAGCCTAATAATGCTATCAACTGGGGAACAAAAGAATTCAAAACGTTGATTCCGAGCCCTCCAAATCCATATGTTAGTAGCGCAAAGGCAACAATGAGACTTATGAGTAAACCATTTCCGCTGCTTTCTTGGCAAGTCATCTTTACTACCATTTCTATTAGCTTGAGCTGGCTTAACCTTCTTTTACTCACTACACCAGTTAAGAGTAGTCTTACATACATAGTACTATACATACATTAAAGAACAAGTGATCTCGAGTTCCTGTAGTACACCACAGAGGCAGACAATCATTAGAGGAAACACACATGCTTTCATTAATCTCTTTCACTTGCAATCTGTTGTGAGCTAGAATCCATTAGATTGATGCTGGGTAGAGATATTTTGTTCCACACTACAAAAGCCCAATTGACTTGATGCCATCTCAGTGACCTTTTTATAACCCTTTCCAATAAGTATTGTTTTCCATAGTAGGTTCCATAGATAGAATTCATCCTCAAGAGAAGCTTTAAGTTGATGTACGAGCGGGGCGTCACGGTCAGACTAGGTCCGATCTCTGCCTGCGAGGTACAGTCTCGGTGCGACACCGTATTACAAAGAATTGAATTCTTGCTATTTTGCATGTGTGAGTAATGTTGGCATTAAGGGTCGTGGATACTCAAAATGAATAGAAGAAGTTGCCATCCACTTCTTTCAGAGTTATGGAATTCGTTTTAAGCTGCCTATAGTTGCATAAGTAAGGCGAATGACTCCATGTCTGGTGTGCACCGATTCTGGATTAGGGACAGGGTAAGGGTGAAGTAGTGCACAAACCTCCCGCATCTAGCGGCCTCTACTCGGTCTATATTGCAATTCACCAGTTGTACATCGAACAACACATATGTTCGTATCATCCTTAGTTGTGCTAGGAGAGTTGATTAATGCATGTAAATATATTAATAGTTGTCGCTCTTGAATTAGAGGTCAAGATTCAAGGATCTAAACAATCGTCCATGATTATCTTATTAGGTGGACAACAATTAATAGGTCAGCAAGAAATGGGATTAAGAAATATATACAAGAACAAGAACAAGAAAAGAACAAGAAGAATATACATGGGACTTACCTTGAATTGCTATCCAAAACAAACAAAAAACAAAGGCAAAGTTAGTTACAATTGAATTCGCCTTGCAAAGTGCTATTTTACATGAGAAAAAAACTAGTAGTGACAATTATATGAAATCGAATTGAAAACAAAGAAAATAAGAGTTTATTTCATTTTGATTGATCTCTAATAGTTATTAGTCAATATTGCATGATTAATAGTGATTGAAAAGAAATAAACAAAAACACGAAAAATTGAAAAGAAGAGAAGAAAGGGATGAGTTCTATGAGTTTTGGGCCTCATAGATTATACAAACAAAGAGCGGTCGAAACATTCTTGAACAAGTGCTTGAATGCCTTATGCTCTTGTTTGAATGTGTTTGAATGTGTTTAGAATTTGAGGAATTTTGGAAAGAGTTTTGGAATTGAAGTGTTTAAGAGAAAATGTCCGAGGATTCGTTATAACTCCGAATTGTTCTGAAACGAAAGCCGAAGCATCCTATTTATAGGCCTCTCTCACGTGGTCATGTAGGTGGGAGTTGTACGCCAAAGTGGGCGTTTGTGTGCCAAAAGTGTTGCAAAAATGCTTGATTTTCTTGCCTTTTTTTAGTTTTATTTGTCGGTTTTGCTTAGGAAACAATTGATTTTTGCCTGTACGAGTGTGTATCATGCATGAGAAGCTAGAGGAAGAATGTGTACAACCTTGTGGAGCAAGCAACGAGCTTGGAAGGTTCTAGAAGCTTCCGGAACACTCTATTTCGCTCGGTTGCGCGTTTTGCTAAAAATTAATAAAAATATTTATACACAAACTGAAAATTATAAGAAAAATATGTAATGTCCTTGTAAAATATAGTTTTTGTGTAAAATTTCGTAATTTTTGGGAAATCTTTTGTGAATTAATTAATGATCGTAAAATTAATTAAATTATCGAAACTCCGAAAAATGCAAAATGCATAGAAAAATTCTAGAAAAATGTCTAAAATAAGTTAAAATATTTTGAAATTAAAACTTTTTTTAGGGTGCTTTGGCACAAATAGGTGCTCTATTCTTTCAATCGAGAATTCTATGCATTGTGTTTAGGGCAATATTGTTCCCTTAGAATTGGACCAATTGTAATGTGGTATAGTTATATCATTGCCCTTTATGGAGGGACAAATGTAGGTATCTACAGTTGCACAAATGGCTCTCCACACCCAACTGTCACCAGCAGCTGGTGCATAATCCCACCAGAACTTTTGTTTTACGTATACAGAGTGTATCCATTTGACCCACAAATCATCCTTGCATTYAGCTATRTTCAAAACAATTTTCCCGATTGCCAATGAGTTCAATAAATTAATGTTCCTGATGCCCAAATGCCCCAACTTCTTAGGCAGACATGCACTAGTCCAATTTACATGACCACCTTTCATTACTTGAACAATACCATGCCAAAGATAACTCCTACATATTTGATTAATTCTCTTGAGCACAACTTTAGGCAAAATTAAGATTTGCATCCAATAGTTGCAAATGCTTAGCAGAATAGAGTTCACTAATTGTAGCCTGCCTACAAATAATAAATGCCTAGACAGCCATGTTCTGATCCTTTTGATCATCTTTTCAACAAGATGTTCACACTCAGAAGCTTTGACTTTCTTGTGCTGGATTAGTGCTCCCAAATATCTAAATGGCCATTTACCAAGGCTGAACCCAGTAAGATGGCTCAGTTGTTCCAATTCTCAACACTAGTTCCAAAGATTCAGTGGACATGTTAACATCATATATATMAGATTTCTCTTGATTAGCCCRTAGTCATCTCAAAGTGATTTAAACCTTGAAGTAACAAATAGACACTTCTTACATCTAAAATAACATYAAATCAACTGCAAAACACAAGTTAGTCAACTTCATCATAGTACATCTTGAATGAACCTAAACCCTAGTTTTTGGCTTATGTACATCATAGTTTGAGTGAGATACTCCATGAAAATCACAAATAGAAGAGGAGAGATAGGGTCTCCTTGTCTCAACCCCCTAGAAGTTTAAAAAAAAACCTTGACAAGAACCATTAATGAGAAGAGAAAAGCTAGCAGAATTGATGCAAATCGTGATAATATCCACAAAGGATTTAGGAAAGTTCAAAATTCCAAAAGCAAGCAGTAAGGTTTCCAAAAATTACCAAGCAATTTTGTCATAAGCCTTTTGTAATTTAACTTTAAGCAAGCAACTTTTAGCCACCTATTTCCTAGCATAGTATCTGATGATGTCCTGACAGACCAGAATGTAACTTATAATACATCTTTCTTCCACAAATGCTCCTTGGTTTTGAGATATCAGGATAGGAAGTACAAGTTTTARCTTAAAGCACACAAATTTTGAAATACACTTATAAAGCACAGTGCAGCAGGCTATAGGCCTGAACTCAGTGACTTTGACAGGACATTCTACTTTTAGCACCAAAGTTATAGAAGTAACATTTATAGACTTCAAGAGCTTGCCTATTTTGAAGAACTCCTTGACAGCTTGTATAATATCTTTTCCAAGTATGTCCCGGGTATCCTTGAAAAATCCACTACTATAGCCATCTAAACGAGGTGCCTTTGCATATGGTATTGACCACAAAGCTGCCTTGATCTCTTCATCACTAAACTGGAGTTTTAGCGCAAGTATCAAGCTGCCATTGTTTGAGAAACTTCCCCTGCTTGTTATCTAATGCTTATATGGTATTCTTCTACTTCACACATTCATAAAGGCGTAAAATGCTCCACAAAAATCTTGTTCACTGTCGCCTGGTCAAAAGTCCAATCCCGTTAGTTTGGATGGAGTTGATTCTATTCTATTGTTTCTAACTCTCAGCGCTCTATAAAGAGTTTAGTGTTCATATCAACATTTACCATAATATCTTTAGCTTTCTGCTTCAAAAGCTAATTAGAGACTGTGACACTATATGTATTTGAGCAACTCATACTCCTGATGTGAAATACTAGGATCAGAAGAATGAGCATGTATTCCGATCCTGCCAAAATTGGTATTTCCGTAGACAACCTTATCAGCTTGCTGAATATCCACAAACACTCCTTGTTTAGTGTTTAAGCCTCCCTTGAGACACTTTACTTTTGAACAAGTTGAAACATTAGGACAACCCAATGTTGTGGTCTGCCAACACTATTCATAATGTCCATGAATTGAGGCTTGAACTCTACATGAAGAACTACCTGAAAGGCTTCTCTCTCCAGTATCTCAAGTTGGAAAAATAGACTATGATCAATAGCCCTCAGGGAGAAAAATTACTCCAGTAGTAGCATAATCTAAAAGCCAATCACCATTAGCCATGAACCTGCCAAGCTTAGACATCATCATTTACTATCCAAATCCTATTCACAATCATATCTCTATTGATTTATATCCTCTAGTCAGCATAATAGTACAATAAGCAAAAGGCTCAATTCACTCTTATAAACTGGGATCCCGCTCTCTCATTTGTGTAGAGCACATTATTGAAGTCACATGATCACAATAGACCGCACTTAGAGTCATGAATGCTACATAGGTGCTCCAAAAGAGCTCTCCTACCTGTCTATCATAAAGCATGATAAAGCTACATTGAAAGAACTCACCCCTAAGAGTTGTATCTGAGTATGAAACATCTGACTAAAATCTAATGTCAACATGAAAAGCTTTAGGGTTCAAGCTAATAAAATTCGCCCCTATCCATGCCAAGGCAGGTTTGTGGTCATACACGCAAGTAGGACAAGAATTAAGGTACAAATCCCCAAGGGTATATGTGCTAATTTTTGTTTTCCCTCAACATGAATTAAATCCTCAACCACAATCATTAGGAGCATTACACTTCCCATATAAACTAAATCTCAACACCATCACAGCTGCTCCAAAGCAGGTACAAAGGCAACATTAGTGGTCATAGTATACCATAAAGAAGTAAATTTGTTGGCTAGTCCAATGACATTCTTAACTCTATTGGTCTCTTAATGACACTTCTTTTACCTGTTACCTCAATAAACCCATCCTCATACGGTTGTTTTGTCAACAATAGCGGTTGTAGCAACACTTTACGCTGCCACAGCTGATTCTGTTGTACATTGCAATCCACAACTAAGTGTCCAAACTTCTTGCATTTTCACAGTGTTATTAGCTCCAACAATACTCAATAGGTTGAGTAATATCATCTCCCCATCTCATTTTATAAATAATCTCAATAGGCAAAGTCTTGATTAATTTGTACCTCCACCAAAATGCGAGCAAATAACAGCCTCTCTTTTCTTAGCTTGGCTTGATCAAGTTTTCAATGGCTTCCCAATGGCTCAATTATCTTGAACAAACAAGCTTCACCCCAATATTTGATGTTACCCAGGCAAAGTCACCCATATAGGCAAAACAATAAAGATCATCAAAAACACCATGTTAGGTGACATGCTTACACAACTGGCTAGAATCACATATAATTCCTTCAATGCAGCTTCCCTACCCCCAAGTCATGAATCGACAAGGAAAACACTTCGATGTAGTGAAGCAACCAATCCACGACGTTTTCCCCCAAATCTCTCTTGGCATAAGCCATCCATCACATGAGGTGGGATTTCCCCAACAACATACAAGAACAATAGGACTCCATAATTAACCTCATCCTTTACATCATGAAAGGATTTTAAGGTTTTTCTGATTTTCCCTCGAAAAAGCATTCATATAGGCATACATTCAACCACAACAACTACATTCCCAAAACACCCAGACGCTAAGGATTAGTAGCATATAAGATGTGAAGAAGTAATGACACAATAAGGGTCATACTTGATGGAACAGTAACTGCGAGATTCCTTGTTTCGCTGACACGACCGCTGAAAATGATAATAAAGTCTCCGAATACTACTTGAGGCTTGCAAGAAGACCTAGTAGTAGAACTTCATCATCGTCTTCCCTCGTCAGTGAATTTCAGGCTAACGAGTCACCTCAAACCCTGTCGGAGTCAAATGATCATCCTTTTGTTTCGAAGTATTATAACCTTATGTTTGTTTGAGATTTACTAGGTGACAATCCCCTTGATAGAGATTAGATTTGAGGCCATCCTTGCTAGGGGAAGGTGGAGGGAAGAGTGAAACCCTAGAGAGAGAAACTTAGTGACAAAACTAATTTTTGTAGTATTTTTATTGTGTAATTTTGTGGTATTTTTTAATGTTTGATTTAATTTTGTTGATGGTATCATTATTATCAAAATTCAATTCGATCTAATGATTTTACGATTAGATCAAAATTGAATTTGCGATTTGATTCCATAGAATCTAGTTAATAGAATTCAACACACTAGAAAATAACGCAAATCAACACATAAGAAAACACACATCTGGTAACAGTCACATCATTCCACCTCCCTGCCGAAACCATGATCTCGTTGAACCTTTTCAAATGAGATGCATGTCCAAAACTTTTGCTTGATCTCATAGTATCCGACATTTGATCACCTAAGAAAGAAATCACCAAAATCAACAGTGTAAGACCACCATTAACACCACTCGCAATAAATGTAATGACCGATTAGTCAATTTGATATCTAATTAGTAACCATCACATTAAAAACATAAACAAAATACATCAACTCATCCACGTTACGTTGATCCAGCGGGTTAGTCACTCTACGCTCCCGCCATCATGAGAATGCTGCTTGCCCTAAATTTGTTAACTCACCAGTAAAATAAGATCTATGATCTGATTCTATTAATGGACGCTACGTATGCTCCATTTTATTAGTATGAGTTAAATGCACCGTTTTTTATTAATTTCTAATTACATATTTAATTATACAATACAACACATTTCCGCAACTATTATTTGTTAACCTACAAGATTGATACAACCAGGTAACCATGAGACTTGTGTGTGGAACATGTAGTTCACCATGAAACCTACTTGTGCGAATTACACAGGTCACCATAAGCCAACTTGTGAGAATCACGCAGTCATCGTGCGTCCGTGTGATTTTCACACGCGGTTGCTTCCTTTCACGGCATCCTTTAGAGGCATTTAGTCTCGGATTTGTATCGCTGGTGCTTGACTTCGTGTACGAAGGAGACATCACACCATTCAAAATGACACCCATCAATTGTTTGCAGTGCTAAGATTGTTCACATATCATGATCAAGATAAATAAAAACATAACACTATTTAGTGCTTACAACATGCAAATTTGGAAAAAAAAATTCATTTCAAGTTATTGATTAGGGAACAAATCAAATGATATCTCATAATGCACATAGAAATAAGAAGAGTCCGTAAAGTGGTACTGCATAATAGTATAATTAGCTAATATTAGGATATTTTTTTCCTTAGGCTTAGCATAAATTGGGGATTTGATTTGGATCATTAATTTAAGAATTTAATTTGAGTATCTTTATTTGAAAACTCACTGCTATATTTATGACGGGAGGGCGAGGACAACCGTGGAGGTGGTCACTTGTAGTGATGCCAATGTGTGGTTGATTTGTGAGTGCGAGGGCCGCACTCGACAGCAACGTCACAAGGATCAGGGATAAAGTGACATGTAGCACCACGGTTGTGCGGTAACATGCCGCGCCGGTGAAAGGGTTAGCTAGAGAGAATGTAGTAGTAAGGTGTTTACTGAGGATTAGAAAGAGTGAGTTGTAAGTGACTGTGAGGGGTGAGTGAATTTAGGGTAATTAAGTCCAAAACAACAAAATCCGACGGCATACAAGTAAAGACAAGGCGGCATTAGCAACCCCATTTTTGACGGATCTATATCCGACCGTATTGTAAGTTTAAAAATTTAGGATCAGTATCCGTTCTAGGCGTGTACAGGATCCAATGCCAACTCTAAGATTCCATCTTGTTTTAAGAAGAGTAGGGATATGTCCACTCACCCAATCTAACAAGTAATTGTATTATCATGATTTAATAAAATCCACATATCCAATCGTTCGAAATCCTTTGAAATAACGATTCCTCATATGATTTTATTCTCCTGTCTAAGCTGCAAATCTATCATAAAGAGATCATCTATGTTTCTTCTCCATAAATTCTTACAAGTGCAAGACTGTGTGTGCATTATTTCAAATAAATCTTTAGTTTGGAATTAACCAAACCCTAAAGTTTTCTATAGAACTTATTAATTTCTGATCTTAATCAAACCAAAGTTTTCTCTAAAAAGAACATAATTCAAATTTATCAATTAGTGGTTATATATTTGTATTTCCAAACAGATAATCCCTTATTGTAATTGTACTTTTCAATTTGAGTTATTAGGTTAGCGTAGAGTAAAAAACCCATTATTTTCTATGATCTAAAGTGTTGTCTTGTTATGAAGAAATTAGAAACATATCCTAAATTGTTGTCTTGTTATGAAAGAAACCAGAAACTTATTTCTTTGATATATGTATGATGGACTGACATTATCCTTCATCCTGGAAAGATCTCCGTTAGCCTAGTGATCCAACCTACTCTACTATTATCCTATTCTCAATTTTCCATGCCAATTCTTTCAAATAAATTCTCACTCTATAAAATAGAACTCAAACAAAATTCCAATGACTTCATTTCCTCTATTTGAAATTGTTGTCTTGGAAATCTCTTTTAAAACCACTATAAAATTCTTGAACAAAAAATTGTGGATGTTTGAAAATCAACAACATTAATCATTAACATAGCATCATTGAAAGTATTAAGATCCCTAATCTTAATCCTCAGCTCCCTTAGTCTAGTAAAAACTTGATTTCCTTCAATGAATGCTTTGGAAACATTAGTTTTCCACTAGAAATTGATACAACAGAATAATCCTATATTAGTAGTCAAAGTATCTTAAAAATCCTAAGAAGATGAGAAGTCGAAGCAAGAGGTATGTGTTAATCAAAATTAACTTTGCTCCTATTTCGGGAAACATTTGGTCAGATTGGTCTAATTCTAAAACAACATATGTCACAAACTTGTTTACAAGAATCAAAGGTCGAGTTTTAGGGTTGATTTACAAAGCCGTGAAGATGGTTCTACTTCGAGGTGCCCCAATAAGTACTTATTTTTTAATTTCAAATATTTTTTATTTCAAAATAATATTCTAGATTTTTCAAAGCTTTTTTCTATTTTAGGCATTTTCCACAAACAAACACATTTTTTAAAATAAACAAACATTTCCAAAAATAGCAAACTAACTACTCACATAAATTTAGTCGGATTTTCCATAATTTTCTGTTCAATAAAAATTGGTTAATCAATTTAATACAAAAAGGCGAGCACGAGGAAAAGCGAGCCAAGCGGACGATTAAGAAACATCTGGAGAATGAACTTAGACAAATATGTGAAACTTTCATGAGAGGCAACATATATCTGAAGTTCGATACACTCGGCGGGGGGGGGGGGGGGGATTTGAGTGTATGGGAAATAGTGACCAATTCTATTTCTTTTCGGATTAAGGTGGAACTAGTTGGTCGCTGTAGCAACAGAACACTTAATAAACAATGAAAAGAAACACCAAATTTAACAGGTTCACCCACTTTGGTACGCCCTATTCTATGTTTCTTTGATCCACTCCTAAAAATAAGAATACACACCCCAAATGTTTCCCTACACTGAGAACCACTTCACTCCACACTCAACTTAGAGTGTCTCACTCAATGCTCGACTATTTCAACCCCACACTCAACTCACAAACATTACTCTATCTTTACCCTTTGTTAAAAATTTACAATCACATTCACCTCTTTTCACAAGTCTTGAAAGTATGTAAGAGAAACAATTATCTCATAAGTGCTTATGTATGACTTGCTTTTAGATTTTGAATTAAGTTTATGCTCTCAAAATGATGCTCAATAGCTTCAATAGACATGAGGTAATGTGAGTGACAGGGTATTATATATACAAGGATTTCCAAAAACCTAGTTTCTACAATCACAAATATTCAATTAAAGTATCTTGGATTTTAAGATATTTATTTTATATTCAAATTGAATTATCAATAGATCCGAGATAAATATATAAAATTTAAATTTGGAAACCTAAATACTATCCTTTATTTCACATGCTGCCAACATTTTCAAATCAATCTTTGAAAAAATAGTTTTTTAGAAAATCTTTCCAATCATCGCAGCAATGTTCCTCATCATGTTACTTGGTCCTTAACATGGTCCCTGAGTAGTAGGTTATGTATTTGTACCATCTTTCCAAAATTTATAAACTACTAATGCACACTTAAAATTATAAGACAAAAACACAGTTAACAAGAGCACTTACAAAAAGATCTTAATTAAACTCAAAATAAAATCTAAATCCTATCTCCCATGTTACTTCAAGTCTTAAAGCCCTTTGATTTGATCTTCTTTCTTTCAAACTTTCTTTCGAATCTTTTTAAATGTCTTCATCTTCAAGTCTGGAAGTATCTCCTTGACGTACATGCATGTAATACGTTAAAATGCATAGAAAGTGATAATGACCGTTTTTATAATAGTTAGGGTATATTCTCCTACTGGTTCCCACTAGTGACACTACTACATTGAAAGGCTAAAGAACACTTTTTAAACACATAACTAAGCCAACATGGTTTGCAATGATTTAATCAACACAACACTTGTTGCAACAATTATAGCTTATGCAACGGTTGTAGTTACAACATTTAAAATAAGCAACAGATATTTAAAACTTTTCTGTAATTGTTGCAATAAAGATTCTAATGCAACACTTCTTGTAAGATAAGCAATGTTAATGTACACCGTTGCATAAGTGTCAAAATATGGTAAAGACCAAAAAGAACTTCAACGGTTGCAAGTAATTTTGGGGTTTTAGCGACTCTTTAATTTTCATTTGATTTAATTTTTATTTTCATTATTCCAACCCTTTTTGATTCAAACCGACCAACCTTTTTGGTGTTGCTAAATGCACTAATAAAGGAATTATTTAGCCTTGATAATTAATTAATAAAAGATGAGGGTACATTGAAACAAGAAGAATGACGACATATAGCCAACCCTGCCCGACTCGCATCAGCTCAACCCAGCCACCATCGCTACGCTTCCACCAATGTCTTCCTACCCGCAGCAGGCACCGTGCCTTCTCAAACGTGCAGGTACACATTTTTTAGGAAAACCACGTTGGTACCATCTTTTAAACATAATCTTTCATTTTCCAGTAAATTGGATCTATCCTCCATTTGAAGCTTAATCTCTACGGAAGATGGAGCACAAATACCAACTAACAAAATAAAATAACAATAATCACTCTTTTGAGATAAGAGATCACAAATGTGTAATTAAAAGCGATTGGCAGGCAGCGTGGTGTGGCCGGCACGCAGCTTGAAAGGATGGTTGATGGTAACGTTAGTGGATTGGCTGGGGCTGGATTGGTATCTGGGATGGCCGGCAGGGGTAGCTGGACAGGTAATGACGATGGTGGGATAGGGGCAGTTAAGTAAGTTGCTTAGGTAGTGGGGGTATTTGGTATTAATAATCAATTAAGGCAATGAATGATTTTTTCTTTAGTGCATTTTGTAATTTCAAAGTGCATTAGCTTTATGAACTTTTTTAAAAAAAATTCTTTTCACAACACTTCTTATCACCAACCTTCTTCTGTTAAGGAACGCTTCTTAGTTATAAGTCTTCATATCAAACTTCACCATATCACTCCATTGATACTTGTTCTATCTCCTCTTCATGAATTCCGCTTGCTTGCTATTGTTAGATTGTAGTTCGAAAATTAGGGGTTCTTTTTTTATTGAATTTATTCTTGTTATAATTTGTTCGAATTCGTTTCTTATTCAACTAGGGTTCATTTTTAGGGCTTGTTGTTTGAATTTATGGTGTTGGTTCTAATTTCGTGGAGTTTTATTCTAGTTTTAATTTGTATAAATTTTTATTCTTGTTTGTGTAAATATTTTCTCTTTTCGTTCCATTTGTTCGATTGCGCCTAGTTATGTTAATTGTGTCGATATTTGTTCAGGCTTATTGCGCCTAGTTTATATTTTGTTTTTTGGAAAATTTGTCAACAACTACCCACTTTTGTCAAACTTGAAAACACTACCCATTTTTTTTTTTAAAAACAACTACCACTTTTTTATCAAATTTTGTGAACCAGACCACTTAACGTTTTCAATAACACGTTAACTCTCTCCCTTCCCAACCACCGACGAACTACCCCCTCACCGCTGCACCTACGACCACCACCGCCTCGACCGAGACACCCCACCATTCCCACCGCAGACAGGAAGCGCCCAGTCCAAGACAACCTCTAAACACCATTATAGCCACAACCCACGAAAACACACAACACCAGTCGCGGAACTTAAAATGCGATTTTCCAGCCTTCCACCCATCTTTTGACATGGTTCTTCATGAAAGTTGAGATATCGAAAAAATACATGAATAGGCTCAAGAATTACTTCAATTTGGAGTTTTTCAAGTAAGTTATGGCCATGGGAATTCACGAAATTAGGGTTTCGAAATTGGGGCGGTTTCGAATCTGGGGGATTGTGCAAAATTGGGTATATTGGTTTGCGAACATTGGAGCTTCAAATAGGAGATTCATGCTTGGGTTGCGAAATTGATTCATTTGCTGGGATTTGAGGGTTGTGAATTCTAGGGTTTCAAATTGGTTGTTTGGGGAGTTAAAAGGTTGAAATTGGTGTTGGGGGCGGGGGGCGAGGGGTTGGGCGGGCCTGCTGTTTGGGCGCTCGTGGTGTCGGGGCTGCGAGGGGGAGGGAGGGGGGGGCCTGTTTGGGCTGTGTTTGGCTCTGTGGTGTTTGGGGGGCGCGAAGGGGAGGGGGGGGGGCCTGCTGTTGGGGGGGCTGCGAGGGGGAGGGGAGTGGGA
This sequence comes from Bassia scoparia, assembly GCA_008642245.1. Classification (NCBI taxonomy): domain Eukaryota; kingdom Viridiplantae; phylum Streptophyta; class Magnoliopsida; order Caryophyllales; family Amaranthaceae; genus Bassia; species Bassia scoparia. Next base: position 9,091 of record SNQN01000044.1, on the reverse strand, counting down.
GGGGGAGGGTTCTGCAGGGAGGCCACTCGTGGTGAGAGGTGGCAGAAGGGTGGAGCGGGTGATGGGAAGATCCCGGAGGGTGGTTGATAGGCAAGAGAGTTAACAGTGTTACTAAAAACCGTAAGTGGTCGGTGGTTCCAAACTTTTGATACAAAGTGGGTAGTTGTTTTTAAAAAAAAAGTGGTAGTGTTTTCAAAGTTTGACAAAAAGTTGGTAGTTGTTGAAATTTCCTTGTTTCTTTTTGTTAACTGTTTGAATATTATTGATTTATTGTTTGAATCTATGTTTTTTTAATGAGGTTTAGGGGTTGTATTTTGGGAGTTTTAGGAGGAGCACGGGGCTGGGTGTTTATATGGTGTGGTAGCACGTTTTGTGTGTGGGCTGAATCTGGGGATGCATTTTAGGTTGTTTTTGAGTTTTGACGCTGAATTGGGGTTGTATTTGGGCTGAAACGAGTGTGTTCTATGAGTTATGAGCTTGCTTATTTAGGATATTTCCATCTATTGTGCTAGGTGAATTAAGATGGTGGCGACTAAAGTTAGGGAATTAAATCAAGGAAAGTTAATCTACTAAAACTTTTTTGTTACTAATTGCGGTTTCATTGTGCTTTGGATAAGTTATGGTAACTCTTGTTTGAATATGAGAAGGATATATGACTATGGCTCCTCATATTATCAAGCTAGTCGTATATTAAGATTTTAAGTGATCAAACTTTTAATCTTAGTTATTTTCCAACAACGTGTTTATGAGGTAAAGGTCTCAAGGTGGTCGATGGACAATCTTTAGTATCAGCTGGAAATTAATGTTTTATTCTACACTTTTGTTTACTAGAAACAAGAAGAAATGTATCCTAGATTCTTGGCTTAATTCTTCATAGTTAGAATTCAGTGTTTTCAATCATCTAAATTAGTGGTTGATTTTGGCCAATGCTTGTGATTGTAAATCATTTGAAAACCAATCAATAAGGCCCTGGCTGATAATATGACATTACAACTAAATAATAGAACTGGATGCTTGTTGATTTATTTTCAGTTATTAATGGGTGCTGTCTGAATTTGGTTGTTTTGTGGGTATGAGAATTAGCTGATGGACTTTGCTTGGATGCATGATATAAGGATCTGTAATTTTTGTTTCGACGATTAAATTTGGTTTGTGTTTCCATCTTCCATTGATAGCTACACTACATCAAAATACACCAAAGAAAACGCCTAAAGGGGCCAAGAGAGAGCCTGTATAGGGTTTTAAGATCAGTGTTCCTTCTTACATAAAGAGAACGACTATGAGAGAGGTAATTTCTTAGCTTATAATATAAGAAGACGTTCCATAAATAGTGTTTTTTTTGGGTCCGACAAGTAACCACCTATTCTTAATAGAGTTTATTTGATATATAATGTGTGCTTTTTTGGTTATAAACAAAGAAAACACCTACTCAAACACTGTTCTTCTTTATAATAAATAAGACAACCCTAAGTCTTTGATGAATTGTTTCTCTATATTATTATGTCTTTAAAAAATATATAAGTTGCCATATTATACAATAAATACGTATGGCCATAGTGACTACATAAATTTGTATAGCTACATAAGCGTATGAATTTATAATTTTTTTTTTACTCAACTCATAACAAACACCAAATATTGGAAAATTTTGTTAAAGTACCATGACATTATACTAATATAAATAAAGCACAATAAATACTTAGCAAGCTAGTTACAAAAATTGTATTCTAATCCTAAATCCTAATTTAGAAAAAAGTACAAAAAAATTTGTTAAATCGGCCCATAGAATCGTCTAGCATATCGTTTGTTATCCCTTCTCCTCCATGCTTTGCTCCAATTCAGTACGTATGACATCCACATGTGATCCCTCTAACTCCGATTGTGCGTTTGGCTACATGGAGGGAGTTTTGTTGAAAAAGCTACCCACATAAAAAGATATTAATAAAACTTAGTCATATATACAAAAATTGAATCTGCTAAATAACACAATCAGTTTCAAGGTATTGGTTACCTGACATAGCTCATAACAATGAAGTCTTGAGCAATTATTTTAAAAGGTGGAACAAAAATGACAGTAATACATGACGTTTGAAGCCGTTGTATATAATTATTTGCTTGTTTCATATGCCTAAAACACCCAAATAAGAAAAATCACAGAAGAAAGCTGAGCGTGATCTTCATATACATTGAAAGAATCTTGCAGACCGTCGAAGAAACTAGAGAGTTTCAAGTATAAAGGCTCATAGGGATTCTCTCATGACATTTTATATCCAAAAAGGTAACATGCTCGAATAAGTATTTGATGAGGCAAAGTGATTGAAGAATTATAAGCAAATGACAAATGCACAAAATGCTTAATTTAAGGCAACAAGTTAAAACGAAATACTAGAACTGCATACACCTGAACCTATATGGCTTCATGGCTCTGTGAACAGGTTCACAGACCAATGGAACATAAGAATCCGCATACACTATCACTCTCATTTAATATCTAATTTTCCGCAAGCATGTGCGTGGTCATCTTTGGGACAGAAATGAAGTTTTTTTTTCAAAAAACCTAAACTCTTTCTGTGAAAGTGAAGATGTAATATCAAAGTCAAACCCTTCCTTAAACCTTAACGCAAAACTCTCCAAAAACAATTTAAAAAAGCCAAATCCACTCGTTCATTAACTAGAACAGCTTCTTACCATTTGTTACTATGAAAAGCAAATACAATTGATTATGCAACAAATAAAGGTTGTATGTTGCAACCATATTTTCCCCTTGGAAATACATATCCTAGGGAATAGTTTACTGGATATGGTGTTTGGTTTGCAAAGTCATTGAAATGTTGAATTCTATGAATCGGTAAATTTCTGCTGCTCCCTTTTCCCTTTTTTGAAGTACGAAATTCTACAAGTGTAGGACGAAATCATAATTAACTCCTCACTTGATAATGTAAATTCTTGTGTCAATAAAATATCATGCTCAAAAAAACACACATTTATTTTTAGGGAAGAAGAATTAAATTTATTTCAAATGAATTTAGATTTCTTCTGTGGGTATGTAACTTCCATGGCAACCAAATGAACCCTAATTTCTACGCAACTCTTGAAAATTTGAGTTAGCTAATTTGAGATAAATTGGTAAATAACCACCCCCAAATAACCTAAATTTTTTTACTACCCATGTTCTTTATTCATTTAAATAATCACCGCTAAAATTATAAAACATTGAATCAAACCGCTGTAACATAAATCAACCATTTTTTTTAACTATTTTAATCCTATTTTAAAGGTTATCATTCCTTCTATTGTGTACTTTCTTCCCTTTTTGGTCCTAATTGAATATGAAAATTTGCTAATAAGTTGTATTTTTAATGGTTTTCAAATTTTAGGCGGTGGTTATTCAAAGATAAAGGAATAGGGTGGTAAACATATCTTGGGATTTGAGGGTGATATTTATACATTTCTTCTAGTTATATGTTTAGTCTCCTCTTGGAGTACTACTAATTCGGAATAGAATTGACCAATTCATGAAAGTTCAATGTCATCAAATAATCATTCAAATATACTAGCATCAGTGTATCAATAAAGTCGCGGGGATTAATTTTATGGTTTTCATTTTCAGTTCACCAACTTTCATGCTCAACACTTCAAGTGTAGTTCGGGCCACTTTCAATTCAGTTTCAAGCCTACTTCAATCAACACTTTCAAACTCTTACATGTTTATTTTAAGTATAGATATTAACATTATTGTTATTATTACTATTTTTTCTGGTTACTATACTACTACTACATATATTAATTATTACTGTTATTTTATGTCGTTATATTGTATTTTACACGACTATTGTTGCTGCTAGTGCCCTTATATTAATAATAGTAGTAATAATAATATAAATAATAATATAATAATAAATAAAATAATAATACTATAATACCTAGTTTTGGCAAAAGTTTAGTAGATCGTACCTACTAAGTTTGCTAAAATATAACAGTAGAGGGGTTAATTGAGTTGGGCCCCACGACGCACTATTACTCCCCCAGTTGTCCCTTAACGTGACCCTTTCTCTTCCCTCTCCAACTCCTCTAACCTGTCCAGAAGAACAGAGAGCCAACAACAATGGCTTTGCTCACCTCAACAACCATTATTAATACCAATCTCAAGCGTGGTGTATAAATTTCCAAAGTGATAATTATAGCGATTGCAGATAAATGAAATCTAATCATGGAACACGCATGAATCAAGTGATGTCTGGCGAATGCATGGAAGAGAAGTTGGAAAAGGAAAGCTTGAATGAAATACAAATTATAAAGTTGAGTGAACAGAAGACCTATTTCATTTATGAGGCTGGAAATTAGAAGGGGGTCGGAAATAAATCAGACAAAGAATCAAACTCATCAATCTGCATTTAGCATTTTAGCACAATAATGTGTTCAGCTATCTCCTCCAACATCATTAAATTTAAACATCTACTCAATAGTAACTCTGTAATTGCTCGTCATCATTCACACTAGCTATGTATGTATTGGCTCTAATTCGTCATTTCTAATCCCCCTGGTCTAGCTTGTTCTCTTCTCCCTCACCCCTGTGTTCCTCACCCTACATCGGATTTGGTATTGATTTCTGGATTTGGGTTGATCATACGGTTGTGAGGGTATGCTGAGGGAGTTTTGTTGGGTCAATCTAGTTCGAGAGAGGCCGAGCGGGAGAGTTCGATGGGCGGCCCCCTGTAGCGGTGGTGCTATGAGGGATGGCATTGGCAAGCATCAGTGACAGGAGATTCAGAGGGAGAGAAGAAAGCGGGGTGCATGTAGAGGAAGTCAGAAACACGAACGGATGGTAGCCATGAAGAAAGAAGTAGAAAGAAATGGAAAAGAGGAAGACAAAGAGAAGAGGGGTAAAAAGGTCATTTTCACATGAAGGTGTTAAAGTTTTTGACGGAAATATGTTACTAGGTATCGATTTATCAAGAAATCGCGAAACTAGGTATTAAGTAAAATAAAATTGGAAGCTAGGATTTATTCCAAATGCGAAGAAATCAGGTATTTACCCTAAAATCTAATAATAATAATAATAATAATCATAATAATAATAGATATATAATAATAATAAAATATAATAATATATAATATACTAATAATACATTAATAATAATGTTAATTATATATAATATACTATGTTCAACACTCAACTAATTCAGCTTAGTTTGTTCAGGTTAATTGAACCAACTCCAGCTTACCTCCAGACGACTTCAATTTTAGCCAGTTTTACGTTCAAAAGGCCAAGACCTACATTTTAATTTGTTATTAAATTTGTTATTTGTTTCATTTCTTGGTGATCGTAATTAATTGTATTTTGTAAGTATGGTGAATTTTAATTGGCAAATTGTGTTAATTTATTTTGAATATTTGAGTTAATCTTATTTATGTGCATAGTGCTATTCTTACGTTATGTTATTCAAACTACCATTAATTTAATTGATTGTTAATTTGGTGAAGGGTTGGATATTGAACAAACACATAGTGATTGTACAGGCGTCGGGGGGACTTTTTACCTTTGGCCGCAGGGGGAATGATTGCCCTCAGGTACCTTGCGTGTACAATCGAGCGAATTTCATTTTTCAAAGAATTGAGTTCTTACTATTTGATATTGTGACTTGTGAGTAGCTTGCAGTTAAGTGTTTATATCTTAAAAATCTGAGTAGAGGAGAATTCATCACACTTCCTTTCTAAACCCTGATATGACTGCAACTTGAGTAAGTATTTCTCTGCACAACATGAAAAATGTCGATTAGTGCAGGAAATTCCTGAAGGTCTATTAATAGCATATCAAGCATATCGAACTCGCCTTTTTATAGCATGTCGTTAAACAAGATAAAAGATATATACTTGAGACAGAGTGAAAAGTTTAAGTTTTTACCATGACATAAATTGTCAAAAGACAACAATTGTCCAATATCTACCCAATGAGCACAAGCCAAGAAGCTCCAAGAGAGTGTAAGGTAATAAGGTTCTGCATATGCACTTAACATTTCTTGCACTACACATTTTTCATGACATTTTGTTATCACAGATAGTGAACATACTTAGGTCTCCGAAGATAATAAACATATATTTTCAATGTGGTATTAGGGGTTCAATATAGATGGTCATAATATTGTGTTATTTTAAGAGAAATCCCAACTTCAATGTCCAAGATAATTGTATCTACTATCAAAGGAAACTCTAGTTTCAATACCACTCATATCAGATAGATTGTAAGAGGCTGCAATAGAATAAACAAAGAAAGTAAAAATTGATTGAAGTAAGACACTAATAACATAGTGGCGATTTACATTTAGGATACAATTAACTTAATTTTATTAAAATACAACATATAGAGTCAAGACTAACTCATGGTCAATCGAAATAAATTGGCCCCTTCCCCATTTTGGTGGGCATACAAAAAAATCAATGCATGTAGTAAGTACAAAGGCAGGGTATAAAATATGTTCTATTACACTTCCAAAGATCCTCCAAGAAGGCATCGACCAACTTTCCTCAAGCCCACAGCTAGCACTAGTGTAGGGGGCGATCAACCCATTTACAACTAAGTCACAGGTCGAAAATAAGCTGCTAGGAGATCAGTACTTGGCTTCTCATGTTCCAGGTCTGATGCATTTTCAACACTTTTTGGGCGAGAATCGAACAAAAATTCCACCATTGGCCCTTGTTATTTCTTTGGCGGCATTTATGGGGGAGGTCCATCTGTGTGCCAATCATATCAACAAAATTATGATTCTTGGAATCTATATTTCTCAAAGAGAAAGTTCAAAAGCCGCTTAGCATCCCTAATTGAATGTCGTAATAAAAAGTATAATTATGTAGTTAGCCACTTAACAATCATGTTTATCTCCATAGAATTGAACGCATAAATGGGGGAAGCTGAGTACATCCCAACAACATAAAAAAGGAATAAGGATGTACTGGTTCATATGAACAGTGTGCGTCGTTTTTTGCCCTACTTGTTTCATAATTACGCTGTGCCCTTGCTGCCATTTTCCCCACTCATCCTGCTGTACTCTTCTTATCCTTATCGTTCATCGTCGCGTTTCGTCCTTGCTCTCTTTCATCAAAATTTGCTCGACAGTTGGCTCCACCAACTTTCTTTGTTCAGAGCGTATTTTTGTTCCCACACACGATGCGATAATCCCCTCGTCGTCCTCTCTCACATTGGTCGCACAATTTCCCTCTCAACTGGCTGACAGTTTGGCGCTGCCATTAGTTTGGCGGTGGTCGGTCCATATCAGATGGCCGATGCAACCCATGGGCCCGAAAAGGGGGCTTTGAGTCAGTTTTGCAAGTTGGTACATGGGTTAGTGGCGGAGTTCCGAATAGACCGGGATTGGATAAAAGGATCAACTCTCCATTTTACAGGTGGATTAATTTCAGTAATCAATTTTGAATTTGTTCGAATTTTAGGCTCTTACATCAGTGGCAACAGTCGAAGTTTACAACACCACGTGCACATGGATGCGTTTCTCAAGAAGTGTTTTGATGTTTTTGACTGTATATTGAACAAGGTTAGTATTCTCTTGATTATCTTAAAGATTTAAGTCTCAAATACTTGCGGGTTGCTTTTCACTTTTGACTTGTTTGTAATGTTATATGAAAGTTTAGTGATTTTTTCTGTTCTAATTTATGATGTTAATTTCTGGTTAATTGGGTGGGTGTAATTTGTTTTGGATGAACAGAGAAGAAATGGTTTGGGTCAAGGGAAGAGAGATAACACCTCACATAAGTATGGTCAGAAGGAGGAGGGATTCGGAAACGGTTATGTTTGACATTATTCAGCAGTGGATGATATTGTGGATAAATTGTTGTGCTTTGAAATTTGTGCCTTCCCTTGCTTACTGTGAGTCAAGTTGTTGTATGTTGCTTTTGTGTGTTGATGTTCTGCGATTTTGTTCAACAAATTGGGAACTTTCGAATTTACAATTCAATCACCTAATGTGGCGATTCTCCTTGTTCAGTAATCAAATTACAAAAAAACCAGATAATAGTAATCGTTAGAATTGATGAAAAAAATGACCTTTAGAGAGAGAAGCAGAGGAGGAGAGGCTTGCAAGGGAGTGTCGTACAGACATTCCATCTTGTTCTTTTTCTTTGTCCATTTTCTTTAATTTTCTTCCCACAAATTTCAGAAAATTATAGTAATTTGTTAGAAATTTTGCTTTTCTTTATTTATTGACTGAAAGATTATAGAATTATTTTGATGAAACAAAAGTTGATCAGGCAGTTCATTAGTATTTTTATTCTCTTTTAGTTGCAATTTTGTTGATTTGAAGAATTTGAAGTTTGTTAAATTTATGAGCATTGTGATTGTAATTGTGGTTTTTTGGGAAAATTAGAATAGCCGCAAATGCAAGACGATAGGCTTAAGTTTGTGGTTAAATTTATGAGCTTTGTGATTATTTCACCTAACTATCGATATCGTGGATAGGTACTTTTTGACTAAAGTAGTTTCGAGGAGGAAGTTTCAACTGATAGGCATCAGCTTAATGTTGTTATCTGCAAATATGAAGAAATATTGGCTCCTGAGGTGCTGTTTTTTTTTTAATCCTCCCTGATATAGTATGCAAATCTGAGAAAAGGGCAAATTTCAGTTTTATGAGAAAAGTTTTTGTTTTGTTATTTGATGACACATGACAGTATGCAGGCATTTCATTTTAGTTTATTGATTATTTCTTCAAACAAACTTCAAAATCAGTATATGATAGCTGATTTAGATGAATTCATTAGTGGAGAGGTAATGATTGTGGCATTGTAGTTTTAGTTTTATGACAAAAGATGGTGATGGACAGGGGGTTTCAAGCAAAGAATTGGATATGAAGAAGAAAAAACAATAGTCGTTGCGAAAGTAATAGCAATCAATTCACGCACCAATTTGAGTGATTTTTAGRATTTCATTGTTTGCTTCTTTTTTAAAGGATTTTTAACTCTGATTTGTTTCCTTAAGTGTGAAAAAATGCAATCGAGTCTCCAATAAGACATATTTTCATCTTTTTCGTTCTGAATTTGCTTGTGTTTGATTTATGAGTGTTAGATGTAGTGAAGATGCAATATT
>SNQN01000043.1:268064-278758 GCA_008642245.1 Bassia scoparia | reverse complement strand
GAAAATTCTTCACGAGATGAGTTACACAATTAAATTTGAATTACATAAAAAGATTGGTAGAGTATCATTATTCTTACGTCGTGTGATCGGACATTCGTTGCATGTAATGTAAAACTGAAACAAAAAAAATTAAAAAATGTATGTCGTAGTTGCAAACTTGCAACATAAAACAATGAACACCACAAAAAATAGGATACTTGTTGCATGTCATGTAAATTCTAATAGAAAATAATGTAGTTACAACGCAAAAGCAATTAGCACCACAAAAAAGTCTCTTTCACTTCATATCATGTTCAAATCTCTTCAATCATTACAATGGAGTACTAATAGTAGTGCAAAAATTATGCTAATAAAATAGCATAACACACACAAAAAAAAAAAAAAAAGTAAAAGAGCAAAAGCTAAATGACTAAACTTTAGTTAACTAAAAAAACCTCAATTATGAATTTGTGAAAAAACAATTCACATTTCCACTAACTAAAATTTTAGCCAAAAACAAGAATTTTTCTACCAAAAATGATCAAAATTCTTCCCTATTCAATTTCTCACTCTAATATTTTTGTCCCTTAAACACATTACCTCGTCACACATTTATTTCATTGATTAATCAATAATGATAATGGTGAGATTTTATATATGTTAATGTATAATGGACTTTAATTTAATTATTTGGTTGAGAACAGAGCAGCCAATGAGTGGACCAACGCCAAAATAATCCCAGCCTTGACTTGTCCTCGCCTCGGCATCGGACGGTCGTGATGCTCGCAATCATCACARCCACCCATCGCAGTCGAGCTTCTTCCTTCGTCATCACACGAATGACACGACGATGCTGTTAAAGATGATGAATTTGATGATGATGATGATGTTGATTGATGATGAACTGCCATAATTCCCGTTGATTATTATTGTGTTGTTTGATTTCTGATAATTGTTGTTGAATGTATGATGATGTTATGTTCACTAAGAGGTGAGTTCTCTTTTATAGTGCTAAAAATAAGGGAAGAAGAAAAAATCAGAGGCAGTACAAATTGGACTGAAGTTGTTCTTATCGTTGACTTATGACTGACAAAAACCGCATTCGCGCCCGTTACTTACAGATTTGTACCTGAGAAAGTCCTGAAGCTGCTCCTCCACGGTGACCTCCGCTTCCTCTGCTACTTCACTTAGTCTGTTGCGCGCTACTTTTACCAATTGTGCTTCATTTGGTCCTACTCCAGTACCGACCCCCGACCCGGCCTTAAATACGAGACTTTGCAAGCAATTGTCTATTACTGGTCGCGGGTACAGTCTCATCACTGTCCCGGGAAAATGTTCATTTCCGAAACTAAAAATGTTCATCTCAACAGTGTAACATGTTCATTTCACAGTGTAAATGTAACATATCTGAAAATAAACACTTGTATATTTTGAAAGACACATTTCTATTTATCGAAATGAACTATATCTAGCTTCCGGATAATGAACATTTGTCAGGGGTAGGCCATCTACACGATTCGTGATTCCCGGCGGGGCAGTAAATAGACCTATTGCTAAATCTCCGCAATTCACGGTTCGCCCCTTTTCGGCCCCCGCCTCTAGGTCCGGTTACTCGCTCTTCCAAGTCACCTCTATTTGTTTTCAGTCTTCCGCTTGCGCATAAAGGAGTCTGCAGCAAGGTAGTATGCCCGTGTCAACGAAATTTCCTTCGAAGCGATGTGCAGTCAGTTTCAGTGTAAAAAACGTAGTAATGACATGTGCTGTATTTTGAAGGAAATTCGTCAGGACTAGATTTGAAAACATTATAATGACATTTTTACAACACTTATGTTACAATTACATCCCGAGAGCGTTAGAAATAAAACGTAAATATTTCATAATAATAATATAAAATTTTGGAAATGCAAGTCAAATCACGCGTCAACCAGGTGTAATTAATGTTTATATTCTGTTTCAATTTTCCAATTTTAGTTCTCGTATCTAACACCGCGTGGCAACTCATTATTTTTACCTACCATAGATTACCAATAAATTCCATCCCAAGTACCATAACGTTAAATATGTAATTCCACATATAATCCATCTCTTGAGCATAGATAGTAAAATTATTTTGTTATAAACTACATCATTGTTAAACTACTGAGTCATATCAAGTATTGCTTCTTAATTTACTCAGTAATATAGTTTCCAATTGAAATTGGTGAGATGATAACTAATATATTCGGATAAGTTTTATTGTGGGCTATTTTATCATATTATTAGTTGGGTTTTGATACAAGTCAGCTTGAACCATAACACAAGCCGTATGTCATATTAAGGTGGAGTTGAAGTGACGTGGTGTATTAGGACGTTCTTCGTTAGCAGGCAAGACATATCAAGGTGATTGACGCTGGTCCCTATTAACAAATTGATTCACAAATGCAAAAAAAATGATATACGTAGTTATAAGAGCTGTGAATTATTGGAATGTCTAGCCATGTGTACCTTGTTTCTAAGAAACCAGGCCGAATAATCCTCAATAAGACATCAATGATCGAGAAGCTAAACAGACTTTATTGAGATTGTATGATTTTTCCTTTATTTGATTTTATTTAACAAGGACAAAAATCAAGATCTAGCTAGTTTTGATCCAATTGACTTGGGCAGTCATTCAACTTTAAAAGACAATTGTTTTAGTGTCTTCTAAAATTTTAATTTTGGCACTTTTCTCTCACGTGAATAGTGATCAAATGGAGTTCTTAAATTAAAACACGAAGTGTAAAAATTATTTGTCGGTCTTAAATAATAGCTATCTGTATTGTAGCTTACCTTGATTTATTATTTTTTCGAGCTACAAAGTGCACCAATAATAATCTACTTTGGTTTGTAGCTTGCATCCAAATTCTACTTTATAAAGATATTTAATTTAAAAAATAATATTGAGAAGTTCCAAAGTTCTACTATGYCTTGTATTAGCAAATATATTCTCAATCAAATACTAAATATAAATATAAATAAATAAATCGATAAAGTGTAGAATTTAGAATATGAGAAGTATAATAGTTTTATGTTTTTCCCCTAATCCTCTAACCTGTACCGACTCTATATTATATGTCAATTTTCCTCCCCAACTTCTCTACAAAACAGTTTTTGCCAAAAACCTTTTCCTCGATCATTTTCTAATAGCGTTAAAAAATAATATGCTTGGGCTCATAAGACAATAAAACCGAGAGAAAGATATATACAAAATTCGCCACTTGTTTGATTTTTTATATAAAAACCAAAACACATGACATTAATTATATATTGAGCTACAACGTCATGTTAAAGTGTTAATACGATTTCATTTTACGTTCCAAATTAAACTCAAAATTAAATCATCTGCAAATGCTACATCCTTACTTTTAAATAATTTTCCTATTTCAATTATTCCTCTTTTTATTTTTGTGTGTTTCACTCTCTCCATTTTCTACTTTCATTACATAACTTGAAGACCAAATTTTGTTTAGGATTCAACGAACTCCAATTTATTGTATCATCGGTTAATACAAAAATTCAATTTATTGTAAATTAAAGTTATTATATATATATAGCATAATCCTAAGAAGTAGAAACCTATAGAAAAAGGCTAAATGTCCACTTCTCACCTTAAATAGAAAATGATTTTCTCTTTGTATTCTTAGTTTTATGTATGGCGGACATTTGGAAGTTTTTGAGTAGTTTCCTAATTTTTCATTCTAACAAGCAATGTAGTTGAAAAATGTCATGTGTTCGTTGTAAAGTAGAAAAAACATAAAAAACTAATATACATTTTTTTTAAAACTACTTTATCGTTAAATCCGTTTGAGTGCAATCAAAACCTTTTCATAATTTCCCTCAATTCTTTACATCATGTCTCACTTTTATTGTTGAGTATCAATATCTCATATTGAAATATTAGTGAGGTGAGGTGAGGAGAGGTGATAACTTTTTTTTTTTTGACAAGGGGAAAAGCTAAGAGATCAGCCTATGGCTGAGGTCTTAGCCAACTTTTCATTAATATCAGCAAAGGTCACATTACAAGCCCAACTGGGCAAACAATTACCAAAACCAACATGCAAAAAAAAACTACTAACACGATTAGAGACACAATTACAAACATTAGCCATAATGAAGAACTTCCTAGGTTGGGTTGGAGGATCTGGACTCTGGAGAAAGGCTGATTTCCTCTTCTTGCCAAACTAAAAGATTGTGTGGCTCTGACTACATGGATGAAGATGAACACTATCAGAGGCTTCGACAGCAACCTTGCACCTGTGGAAAACATGGTTAGTGAAAACACACGATCGCTTCCCGTTGTTAACCCTGTTGTGTTTCTTAACACCCTACTTTGGTGTCTGATAACTGTCTCTCCTTGAGGGACTACGGTTGATCGTAGTAATTGATTGAAAGGGAAAACTACAGGTGCCTATAGCAGAAGTTTGCAGAATGATAGGATTCTGCTTGGGAGAGCTCGTATGTGAAGGGTTTTTTGGTAGCGTGGGGGTGTCTCCAATCGGGGCATCAGCTTCCTTGGATTCATATGACGAGGATTTCATTATTGAGGTTCCTACACCATGAGCAGCCGAGACAAGGGTGACGCTAGTAGCCGACAACTCGTGGCAGTTAGGCTCATCTTGTTGCATTGGCAATGCCTGAGACGTAGCTTGGGTGTGATTCTTTTTGGTCTCTTGTGGGGCACCAATGACTCTAATACTCATAGTTATCCCGGACCTGGGTTGAAATGTTGAACCAACCTTCCTTTTGCAAGTAGTTGGTACTCTCTCTTTAAGATAACAAGAGTTGCCCCTGCCTTTTTCTTGTTTTAGGAATGAATTTAGACTTCTCCGTCAAAGCCATTGTCGCTACGTTTCCTCTAAGACCATGTGAGTATTGGTTATATATGATTTTCCCCTCATCTCATGTCTTATAGAGGACCTTTTGGCTCTGAAAGACTTGTCTACTAATCTGGTGTGTTGTTTAGTGTTTTGAATTAGTTTCAGGTTCTTTTCAATGCTTATCAATTTTGGGTGATTGGAATCACACCGAGTTTACGGATGTGCACGAGCCTGTGGATCGCGAATTGGGCTATTATGGAGATCTGACCCAAACCGATCCTCTTAAATCCAAACCGATCGGTTTCAATCCAAACGATCGGTTCAAATCCAAACCGATCGTGAGGTCACGGTTGGCGCTTAATGGATCGCACTTTCTTGTTATTTAATGAGGATGCAATCTGTACATTAAGCAACTTAGATGTAATTAGAAATTAGCAGGTATTTAAGGCGAGAAATCCTAATGTTTTAGGATATTTTTATTCTCTGATATTGCGGAATTCTATTATCTCAGTTATCATCAATTAGAGATTCCCAATTACGTATGTAGAACCCTAGTTTTGCTTTTATAAAATCAATCATCATTCCAAATTGCAATCACTCTTTTGAGTAATTATTCTTTCCTTATCGCTTTTCTGCTGATTGCTTTTCAATTATTTATGCTTTTGATTATTGTTTTAGAATTTGAGTTAGGTTATATTATTGTTGGATATTATCAATTGTTATTTTTATTTTTTCCTTATCATATGTTAACTGCATTATGAGTGAGTAGTTTATTTCTAGGCGATTGGGATCTAAGCGTATGATGATTTTATAATGGTTTGAAAGCAATTCATGGCTTGGCTTTTTAATTTAATTCCTATTGAATTGTTCTTCATGTTATTCAAGTTAGGTGTAGTGACAGACTTAATTGTGTAATTAGCTATTAGTCCGAGTTCTTAGACTAAGCGATGAAAATTATACAAATCATACAGATCAATAGGTAGAATGAACTCTCCTAGGTCGAGAATACGGGTTTAGACTGTTCTATGGTTAATTGGATTCAGAACTTTAATCCTGTTTAATTATGCCTGGTATGATTTTTGTATCCAAATTGTTGTCAATTACTGCTATAGGAACCATAGCTCTAGATTCTGTTTAGCATTATAGTACTCATCGTTTAATCGTAAGATCATAGTTTAATCTTAGTCTTAATCACAAATTCAACGTGCTTTTCTAGTTGGAGTTGCTGAAATTCATTATCGAGGGTTGTGTGTTCCTCTGGGAATTAAACGATCCTGTTACCACAGCTGCATGTTAGTTTATAGTATTTATTGATAGACGGCGCGACAAGCTGTCACAATGCTATCGATTCCCATTCATATTCCATCTTTAGTCGCAGCGTTCCTGCTTTTGATTCTTCTCCCTCCATCCAATCTCTTCTCATCCTCACTCTGGCTCCACGGTGATGTCATACTCTGATTCTTTCCCGTCTTGACGTTCCCATTCCTCATATCCATGGGTAACAACTTAACCCCTGTCATTGCACTGCATTCTCTCTGCTCTTAGTAGGTGGGAATCTATCGCATTTTCCATAAGTGTTGGGGAATCCTCCCGGGTTCATAGACCAAGCTGCTTAGCCTTTCTTTTCCTTGGTTCTTGTTTAGGATACATGCATCTAGATTCTTCCACTTCCTCAACTTTCCTTATACTCTTTGTTAGTAGGTTCCAAATCATGAGCGTCTAAATCCAACTAAGTAGCTCAATTTGCTAAACCACCCACTCCATTCGCTCTTCTAAACAATGGCTTATGTTATTGGGTTTAATTGAGGATAATTTGAACAGGTGACCACCTTGTTTACTCCTTCTTTTTTTTTAAGCTCGCCGCCATCGCAATTCCAAACACAACCTTGTTGCTAACTCCTATAGAACGAGCCTTTAACACCTTCACCTTCAAGGACCAAACAAGAGAGGAACACACACGACAAATCATACTTTTCAAGTGCCTCATCAATATCTCCTCCCTTAAAAGAAGAGTTTCCCTCATCCTTAAATTTATAGCTAAAGTTTAGAACGTCTCTAGCTAGGGTTCTCCAAGCTAGAAATGAAATYAAAAAGACTCACATCGTCTTTCTCCAGAGTGCTATCGTCAAAGAGGAGAGCTTGAAGTTCCTCTTGAAGTTTCGAACATACCTCAATTGACTCCATTAAAGGGGGGGGGGACCAGACTAACTCCAAAAAGGAACCACTAAACTCAACCAAGAAACAACCAACCTAAACGGACACAACAAGACAACACCCCACGAGACCACCTCAACAAAATGGACCCACACGRAAGGCAAAGGTCGTCACCACTGACGACCAGACCGACGATACAGACCGGGGGGGGAAGGGCCGTCGACATTGACAGGATTGTCCCACAACCAAAGTAAACAAGGAATTCTAAAACCACAAATAGCCAACCTAACTAAACTAGAAATAAAACACAACTAATTGAGAAGACAACTAAAACAGTAAACCAAACCAGAAAAGAGGGAAAAAARGACAAACAAACCCGAAATCTACTGGAAAACAGCCYGAGGCCGGCCAAAACGACAGCAAAGACAAAGGGCAGGAAGGTTCGGGGAGGACGGTGATAAGGCGCTAAAGAGTACCACCGTCGTCGACTTTGGTGGAGCACCACCACGGAGACCGAAAACCTTCAAACCACCGCCTAGAGCACGTCGCCGGACCAAAATGACTCAAAGTTCCGAACAGATGTAGATCGGGGACTCGCCGATAAACTAGGAGGGGCGGTKACCACCACCCCTCACCGGCGAGCCCGACCCARACAACTAGCCGTTGAGAGTTTTGGTAATTTTTTAGAGAGATAAAGTGAGGAGAGAGAAGCTTTAGGTGAGGTGATAACTAATACTTCGTATATAAGTTTTGTGGGCTACTCTTCATATTACCAATTGGTTTTATGAAGGAACCATGTTGAGTAGTTTATGTCTGTATCATGAAAAATCCACGTGTAAACTTAAGTGGTTGAAAGAGTGTGAGTATAGAGCTTGATTGTGATCATAAGTTCATGACCGCACTAAACATATACGAGTTGATTGTTATTACATGCTCATGTCTCTACTCTCTACTAATGAGCAATTGTCATACTGCTTTTACCAAGACTTTGGGCAAACCACAATTTCAAAATCTATTATGTGCAAGTTGGACATTTTTTATCCATATGCTCCAACTTCAGTGGTGTTAGAGATTATATAATAAATATACTTGTATAACATACTTATTTGATCGGGGTCATTTATGCTATTTTTAAAAAACAGAAGATTTTCTGATGTCTTTTTCAAAAAAAAAAATGAAACAAGCTGATTCCTTTCGCTCATCACATTACTCTATTTATCTTTGTTAAATTTTGTAGGCATTGCAAATCTATTGCCAACTCCATTCATTTATTGTTGAGTTGGCTTTTTTGGATGGATAATTGTAATACGAAGTATTAATAGTTGTACGTTAAAATAATCAAATTAAAATCATTTGTACTTATGTGATATGTCGGACATCAATTAATGCTATTAGACAAAATACTAATAACTAGTATGATGTACGGGCCAATATAATTATCAAAGATAGATTTATTACGGAGTAATTAATATAATATATTTGCACAGAAATTATAGCCCATATTTCAATTCTTTAGGTTAAAGTGCAACAAGAGCGGAATGAGAACCGATCTTACGATCTCCTAAAATAGAATGAAAGTTATAATCAACTATATTATACATCACTCTCAAGTCTCAAACTCTCAATGTATTGAACCTTACTAGCTAGACACTAGCGCACATTATCGTACTAAATCGGGAAGAGAATTCTAACCAACCCCGGAGGATAGCCCATATTTCATATTCAATGTATTAAACCTTACTTAACATTAGCACATTATCTTATTCGTTCACGTACAGCTCAACATACATACATCTTCAATGCACAAGTGACATGCTACATGCACTGTCCAATCAACTACGTATCGTACATAAAATGGATTAAATTGTACGTACATCAAGTTGAAGCATATTGTCTGAATCAGCCTAATAACCATAATACCAGTAAATTAAATATAATAATGGGCACTCTGTATTTATTGATTGGCACTAGACAATAAACTGAATGCCAGCTTCTTAAGTTAGATCTTCTACATTATAAAATAAATTGCTTGTAATCTTATTTGATTACTTTTTTTTTATGTATAAATTATTGATTTTATTATTATATCCATGTTGGAATGTACAATAATACGATTATATGAGCACCGACGATTATAAATGTGCGACTTATCTTTACAAATGTTAGGTGTACTAAGTAAATTATGTGAGTCCATCTTATACTAAAACATTTTAACGTTCGCGTAGGGGGTTAATTTATTTAATTTTTATATAGGAAAGATAAACGAGTTATATAGGAGTAAAGTTTTTTAAAGTGACTAAACGAGATGATGTAATCAACAAAATGATTGGTGAGTTCGTAACATGCATACATGAACTAATTTTCTTTAGGCCAGACGATCAATTGTTGAAGAGGATAGATGTGACTGTGTGAATGTCATCAATAAGTAGCTAAATTTTCTAAGAAGGACGCAATTGATCCTCCAAGACATTAATGAGTAGCTATTGAACTTGGTTGGGATTATGTAATTTTCCCTTTTATTTGTAAGCAAGGGGTAAAAATCAAGATCATAGATTGTTTTTAAAGTTAAAAATCACCCTCAACGGTTGTTAAGACACATACTAATGTAAGCTTTTGATTTGTATATACTTAATGTATCACTTCATAATAAGTTCATAACAAGTACATTATGTGTATCAATTTGACTAGCGATTTCATTAACTATAACTTCTGACAACCATGTAACAACGAAAGCAATTGCATATATTAATATATATATATTCCGTTAGATTCCAAGCAAAAAGACCCCAAACACATGGTATCTAGCTACAACATCGTATTATGATGTTACCACGGTCTGATCTCATTTTTCAATTTCAAATCAAACTCAAAATCATTTGCAAAAATAAATCCTAACATATTTAATTTCCAAAAACGCCAACTCAAACTCACATTAAGTTTAGTGCGTGTGAATGTGTGACCATCTTATGCAAAATTTGTGTGGCCTCTAACCTAAGATTATGAAATTGAATCGTAAACAAAGTACATGATTCTTTTGAAAACCCMATAAYATAATTTAAATGACAATAAAGAAGCAAACTTGTGTTGTGGTCTTGTGGTATGGGTGGCATCAGAATATTTGCTTCTGCAATAATATACAGATTACAGGTTAGAGTACAGTGTGAAATTATAGCACAAGCATCACGTGGTTTCCTTGTATTCATGTCTGCTACGTTGGAATATTTTTATCTGGCACAAACTTTGTTGTTGATTTAATTAATTTGTCAAAATTAAGGTTCAAAACCCAATGTAAACCGCAAAATAACAAATCGACCTTGATATGTTGTACATTGTACTGATGACTGATGAGTGTACTGTCCCAAGATTATGTGCTAGATTATGTGGGATGTGTTAAATAATATTGTCATTGATCCTGTTAATAATAGTATTGTGATTTGTGAATCTTATTCAAAATAACTTATGTTCGTGGGTTCTATAAAGGAGTTCGTTCTATTGTTATTGTGCGCCTTAAGTATGACACGTGAACTATGGAGGAATTATCACCGTCTTCATCATATTGAGTGGATTAATCGATCGTCGGAGTTTGAATGGGTATCTCAGGCTCTCAGCTCAATAGATTACATCTCTCCAAAGTTAAGTTTTTTTTTTCCATTGTTAAGACTCAATTAATTTCGAGATTTTTGTTAAGAAATTTGAGACTATTAACAGCTCGAGCCAACCCTGATT
>SNQN01000043.1:227722-263759 GCA_008642245.1 Bassia scoparia | reverse complement strand
ACAACTAGCCGTTGAGAGTTTTGGTAATTTTTTAGAGAGATAAAGTGAGGAGAGAGAAGCTTTAGGTGAGGTGATAACTAATACTTCGTATATAAGTTTTGTGGGCTACTCTTCATATTACCAATTGGTTTTATGAAGGAACCATGTTGAGTAGTTTATGTCTGTACGTATCATGAAAAATCCACGTGTAAACTTAAGTGGTTGAAAGAGTGTGAGTATAGAGCTTGATTGTGATCATAAGTTCATGACCGCACTAAACATATACGAGTTGATTGTTATTACATGCTCATGTCTCTACTCTCTACTAATGAGCAATTGTCATACTGCTTTTACCAAGACTTTGGGCAAACCACAATTTCAAAATCTATTATGTGCAAGTTGGACATTTTTTATCCATATGCTCCAACTTCAGTGGTGTTAGAGATTATATAATAAATATACTTGTATAACATACTTATTTGATCGGGGTCATTTATGCTATTTTTAAAAAACAGAAGATTTTCTGATGTCTTTTTCAAAAAAAAAAATGAAACAAGCTGATTCCTTTCGCTCATCACATTACTCTATTTATCTTTGTTAAATTTTGTAGGCATTGCAAATCTATTGCCAACTCCATTCATTTATTGTTGAGTTGGCTTTTTTGGATGGATAATTGTAATACGAAGTATTAATAGTTGTACGTTAAAATAATCAAATTAAAATCATTTGTACTTATGTGATATGTCGGACATCAATTAATGCTATTAGACAAAATACTAATAACTAGTATGATGTACGGGCCAATATCAAAGATAGATTTATTACGGAGTAATTAATATAATATATTTGCACATAAATTATAGCCCATATTTCAATTCTTTAGGTTAAAGTGCAACAAGAGCGGAATGAGAACCGATCTTACGATCTCCTAAAATAGAATGAAAGTTATAATCAACTAAATTATACATCACTCTCAAGTCTCAAACTCTCAATGTATTGAACCTTACTAGCTAGACACTAGCGCACATTATCGTACTAAATCGGGAAGAGAATTCTAACCAACCCCGGAGGATAGCCCATATTTCATATTCAATGTATTAAACCTTACTTAACATTAGCACATTATCTTATTCGTTCACGTACAGCTCAACATACATACATCTTCAATGCACAAGTGACATGCTACATGCACTGTCCAATCAACTACGTATCGTACATAAAATGGATTAAATTGTACGTACATCAAGTTGAAGCATATTGTCTGAATCAGCCTAATAACCATAATACCAGTAAATTAAATATAATAATGGGCACTCTGTATTTATTGATTGGCACTAGACAATAAACTGAATGCCAGCTTCTTAAGTTAGATCTTCTACATTATAAAATAAATTGCTTGTAATCTTATTTGATTACTTTTTTTTTATGTATAAATTATTGATTTTATTATTATATCCATGTTGGAATGTACAATAATACGATTATATGAGCACCGACGATTATAAATGTG
The DNA here is from genome assembly GCA_008642245.1 of Bassia scoparia. Taxonomy (NCBI): domain Eukaryota; kingdom Viridiplantae; phylum Streptophyta; class Magnoliopsida; order Caryophyllales; family Amaranthaceae; genus Bassia; species Bassia scoparia. The sequence goes on along the minus strand of SNQN01000043.1, from coordinate 262,270 downwards.
CGACTTATCTTTACAAATGTTAGGTGTACTAAGTAAATTATGTGAGTCCATCTTATACTAAAACATTTTAACGTTCGCGTAGGGGGTTAATTTATTTAATTTTTATATAGGAAAGATAAACGAGTTATATAGGAGTAAAGTTTTTTAAAGTGACTAAACGAGATGATGTAATCAACAAAATGATTGGTGAGTTCGTAACATGCATACATGAACTAATTTTCTTTAGGCCAGACGATCAATTGTTGAAGAGGATAGATGTGACTGTGTGAATGTCATCAATAAGTAGCTAAATTTTCTAAGAAGGACGCAATTGATCCTCCAAGACATTAATGAGTAGCTATTGAACTTGGTTGGGATTATGTAATTTTCCCTTTTATTTGTAAGCAAGGGGTAAAAATCAAGATCATAGATTGTTTTTAAAGTTAAAAATCACCCTCAACGGTTGTTAAGACACATACTAATGTAAGCTTTTGATTTGTATATACTTAATGTATCACTTCATAATAAGTTCATAACAAGTACATTATGTGTATCAATTTGACTAGCGATTTCATTAACTATAACTTCTGACAACCATGTAACAACGAAAGCAATTGCATATATTAATATATATATATTCCGTTAGATTCCAAGCAAAAAGACCCCAAACACATGGTATCTAGCTACAACATCGTATTATGATGTTACCACGGTCTGATCTCATTTTTCAATTTCAAATCAAACTCAAAATCATTTGCAAAAATAAATCCTAACATATTTAATTTCCAAAAACGCCAACTCAAACTCACATTAAGTTTAGTGCGTGTGAATGTGTGACCATCTTATGCAAAATTTGTGTGGCCTCTAACCTAAGATTATGAAATTGAATCGTAAACAAAGTACATGATTCTTTTGAAAACCCMATAAYATAATTTAAATGACAATAAAGAAGCAAACTTGTGTTGTGGTCTTGTGGTATGGGTGGCATCAGAATATTTGCTTCTGCAATAATATACAGATTACAGGTTAGAGTACAGTGTGAAATTATAGCACAAGCATCACGTGGTTTCCTTGTATTCATGTCTGCTACGTTGGAATATTTTTATCTGGCACAAACTTTGTTGTTGATTTAATTAATTTGTCAAAATTAAGGTTCAAAACCCAATGTAAACCGCAAAATAACAAATCGACCTTGATATGTTGTACATTGTACTGATGACTGATGAGTGTACTGTCCCAAGATTATGTGCTAGATTATGTGGGATGTGTTAAATAATATTGTCATTGATCCTGTTAATAATAGTATTGTGATTTGTGAATCTTATTCAAAATAACTTATGTTCGTGGGTTCTATAAAGGAGTTCGTTCTATTGTTATTGTGCGCCTTAAGTATGACACGTGAACTATGGAGGAATTATCACCGTCTTCATCATATTGAGTGGATTAATCGATCGTCGGAGTTTGAATGGGTATCTCAGGCTCTCAGCTCAATAGATTACATCTCTCCAAAGTTAAGTTTTTTTTTCCATTGTCAAGACTCAATTAATTTCGAGATTTTTGTTAAGAAATTTGAGACTATTAACAGCTCGAGCCAACCCTGATTATTTAAGGGGCGTTGATTTATGTGGCRTGTATAGTTTWGATTGCGCTATTGTTATTGTCCTCGGATACAATATTAGTCGTAGTGTGATACATTATATGGAAAAGCAGAGTASTCATCACACAAAAATTAATGGGCGGCTTAAGTAAGAGTACATACACTATTGTAGATTTGAGTAGACCCCAAATTTGATTGTCCACCAAATAAAATAGTTCCATATTACATAATTGCGGAATTGYCCTTGTTTGATCGAAGACCTTAAATTAATTACATACTAGCTTTTAATAACACTTTGAGAAAGAATAATAAAAAAGACATGTTTCAAACATAGAATGGCATCAAACTAAAAAGTTTATATCATTTTAATTAATTATTTTGTGTWCTTTGTATGATAATTCGTTATTGGAYGGCTAGACCAAACGAACATTGAATGAAGGCTTGTTAGCTTTTTAAACTTTAATTTAACATATGATTCAAATCCATGGTCTTACTTCCATGGATTTTTTACTTTGATTTTTTTTAATCRTGTTGTTTTAAAAAGTAATATATTATAAGYTACGTACGAAATAAACAAGAAAGCACTTAAAGGGCATTGAGTAGTAGTTCAATCAATTTCTTAACCAAAGAACCATCAATGAAATTTTCGTTGAATGTCCAAATAAASCATTACTAGGAAACGAGGGTTTGTTTGAGATGGTCAAGTCCTTTGAATTTCAAGTGAGATACGGAGTACTTRATTACGATTCTCAGCTAACTCACTTTGAAAGAATTTTTCGTTATTTTCCCCTCTCAAAGTGAATGCATTTACATTTATGTTAGAATAACAACAACAACAAGTTTAAAATTTTATTTAAAAATAAATAAAACACTAATGGAACTAAAACTGTAAGGAAATAAGAACAAAAATTACTTGTACTCCTCCGTTTCTAATAAAATGTTATTATTAAATGTTTAACTTTTAAAATTTTCATATGAAATGTTAAATTTTTTTTGGCAATTATGTTTCTCTATTTCTCCCCAATCACCTWGAACCTCTCATCGTATCTCTCTTTATAAATGTAACATTTTATATTTGAAATTGAGGGAGTATAAATATTTATTATTGTGCAAATCATTTTGTGCAATTGGAATTATAGGTAGCACGCGCGGGCCGGCTCATGTGCACAGTTTTAAAATTAAATGTTGTTCATARTCGATACATGACTTGATCACTCCTACCTTTGCGTGTCTTTCATGTCAGCAACGAACTCGTGTTGTGTCAAGCTGACCCTCGTRYTGACGGYCAGTCTCATGCTTAACATCCATCTTGTACTATTTCACTCATWTTTTATAAATAAAAAAACCACTCTTTAACWTTTCGGTGTGAATTTCGATTARCATTTCAGCTCTTTAATTTTTTAACTAAATTACAATTCTTATGTACGTAAATGATGATCTAATATCATCCATCATGGCATCATGCTATCATAACACAACATCAATATAGTGCATGAGTGAATGTGAGACATGAGTGGGGAATACTATTCGAAATCCACTTTTACTAGAATCAAAGTCCACTTTTCGTGTGAATTTTCCAACACGTYCTTCCTYCAATCCCCTCYCTAACCACCCAACACACCTCACCCAACACCAACAACCACCACCCAAGGCACCCTACCACCAAAAACCACCACCTGACACCACCCTACCACCAACAACCACCACCCAACACCACGTAAAAAACATGTGGACTTTAAATGGCATGGACGCCTTGCATAGGCGTCCAGACCATGGTATGGACGCCTATACAAGGCGTCCATGCGTTGGTGGTTACGGAGGTGGAGAATCTGAAGGACAATATGAGAAGTTCACACAAAATGTGGACTTTGATTCCAGTAAAAACGGACTTCATGAAGCAAAGTTGGATCTTTCTCAAATAATATGTCCATTATTCGAACCATCCATAAATTTACTCCAACTTTGGTTAAAAAACAAACAAAAGAAGGTAATACATAAACAAGTGGAGAAACCAAACTTTTCCAAATGTCTAATTATATATGTGACTCATCACTCACTCTCTCTCTCTCTCTCTCTCTTTTGTCATTGATGATAAGCATCAGCACTTTAAAATAATATACCATTTGTACCAAAATTTATTATCTTAATAATGTACTTTAATCATAATTAAGAAGGATTCGATTTCATTTTAGCATTACTTAATTACTAACTTAATACATGATGAAGTGACAGAAGTGAGTCCTGTCAGTTCAAGGATAAAGCTAGGTTAATCAGTCAATTAATGTGGACTTATTTGGACTATTGTGAACTAATTAACTATGTTCTCAAATTTCATAAATAAAAATTTGATATTTGAAGTCATAGAAATTTTTTAAAACTTACACTAATAATACAATTAACCACCAGTGGAATAAAAGATCGTCTTTTAATAATAGAGTAAATTAATCGATAAAGTCTTGACCTATTGACTAAGTTCTTAGAGTTTTTTCGTCCGATTGTAATTTGTATCGCCCTTATAATAACTCATTCATGAATCATTGAAAAAGAGTGAATGAAAAAATAGAGTGTAAATGTATCAACAAGTGCAAGSAATAAAATGAAMGATTAAAGATTWCTCATTCTATAAATTTTGCAAGAGGAGATATATACAAAAGCTCCAAACTTTTTGCACCACCCTAATTTCTACCCCCCAAAAAAACAAAAAAAAAAAAAAAACCATGAAAAAAAACCAAAATAAACAAAAAAATAGATTTGATTTGATCATCATGGATGGTACTTGAATCAAACGGTTGAGATCGAATCAACGACGTTGTGATGGTGATGCACCAATAGAAAAGATAGCAACAACAGAGTTGGCTAATCCTTTTACAATTCTACCCTTCACTTGGCCTCTCTTTGGGATCGGACGGCCAGGAGAAGTGCTCCTATTTGATGATGCACTTCCACCGTTGATCATGCTTCTTCTCACTCCTCCTGCCATTTGTTTGATGATTGATCTTCTTGATTTGATCAAATTTGATTACTTGTAATTTTGTAAATTTGTTATTGAGTGAATTCAAGTAGTGAACTAGTGAAGAAATAAGAAGTTGCTTTGGTTTTTTTTTTTTTTTTTTTTTGAGGTTTTGATGTGCAAAAATGTTATGATAGATGGTTGTTGTTTCTTTGGTGTGCTAGTGCTACTATGGTCTTTTATAGTGCTACACTTCCCTAAAATACCCTTGGATTTTGTTATATTTACACTTATTGCTATGATATTATTTTAAGTTTTGTTTTGATGTTATTATTTTATATTATTTTGCATGTTTGTAAAGTATGCACTTAGATGCCTTTTGTTGTGAATTTGTGATTTTTTTACAAGGGTGGTATCAACTTTTGGAATAAAACTCTATTGTGATTATGTACATTGTGCGCTATTATTGATATTTTTTAGAAAAGTGTGTTTTGGTAATTAATAATTGATACTTTAATTTAGTTGTGTTTTATATTTCATTTTGGGTTGTCTAAATGTGTTTTTTTAATGTTTCCTAAAATAGAATAGTCTACAACTCGTTATTTTTTTTCTCTAATGTATATTCAATCAATCAAGGAATAAAACCAATTGAGAGATAAATTTGTTGATAATATTCTTTGGAGGTCTACGCAAGATAAACATGATAATTTGAGAGTTATACAATAGAGAACACTTTGCTTGTATAATAATTATTGTTGATCTCTTTTTAGCGTAAAAATTACATTATATTATACTTCGTAATATGATTTGAATGTCCATATTGAGAATTAATCATTAGAGGAATAGAGGTGAATGAAATTATCCTTTTATCAAAATTGTTAAGAAAACATTGTCATACTTTGTATGACTGCTTTTCTCTTTAATTATTGCATTTATTAACTTCAATCTATATCTTTTTTCTAGGGATCATCATACTACAATTTTGTTTCAATTAAGAGTATAACAACAATAATTAAATGCTAAAATCCACTTGTAATTGTGAACTTTTAAAAAATCGATTTAGGTACTCCTACCTAATTAATAACTCTGGATGGGTTGATTGGTTGAAAATTACGAAAAAGTATGAGAAATAAGTGATTATGCTTCACATGAAGTACTCCGTACAAAATATTACTCCATAAATGGTAAGCCGTAGCTAGTAAACCAACCCAACTTTTTTTTAATAGAAAAAGGCTTATATAAATTACTTGGTTAAACTAACCAAGAACAACATCAGTACATTGTTTGAGAACAAGTAGAGCATAACTCTAAGGAAAGGAAACATAAGGAGCATATATAACTCCCATCCTCAGAGCAATAGTCCTTAAAAACATACAAAATCAAACAACAAAAGCAGAGAAGATAACCCAGGCTTATAGCCCAACCATTAACACGACATAAGGGGGCAAGACTTGACTCAAGTCTACATAACATCACCACCATTTTCGGCCTTAAAAGCTTCTTCCACGAATGCAGGAACATGATCCCAAAGAGTTTTAACACTTGGCATACCACGACCAAACTTGGCAAGCTCATGAACAATCATATTATACTTGCGAGGAACATACATAATCTTAATGTTGCCCAAAGACTCAACGATCTTGGATGCATCCCAAAGCAATGGTCCAAGGACATGGTTCCCAAAGTCAGCATGTGTCCGAAGCATCCTAACCACCTCAGAGGTATCCAACTCGAGGTCAAAGTCATCATAACCCAACCTTTCCATGAACTGAAGGCCAAAGAGAGCAGCTCGAAGTTCTGTCATGGCAGTTTCTGTAGCTTTCATCTTGATAGCAAACCCAAGGATCCACTTCCCATCTGGTCCACGAAGAACACCACCGCTAGTAGCAATGTCTCCCCCCGTCCAGCTTGCATCCACATTCAATTTCACCCTTCCAGGAGAGGGAGGCTGCCACCTAAAGTAACTCTGAATGGCCTCGACAGCAGGATCCTTACCCTGAAGAATACCAAAGGTAGCAAACCAATCATTGAGAAAACGATTAAGAGTATAAGAAGGATGCATAATCATTAGGTCAAAAATAGCCTTGTTTCGAATATTCCACAAATGTCAAAAGGCAGTGCAACATAGCTCAGGGGCAAAGTTATTCAAAGAGAAAATTAACTTCAACCAAGGAATCCGATCCAATCAAGATTAAAAAATAATTGAACATCAATAGGTTGTTTAATTAATTTTAATTCAAAAATCTTCATCCAAAGAGCCCTTGAAGTGGTGCAATCCCTAAAAAGATGGAGGTGTGATTCCTCCCATAAAAAACATCTAGAACACAAAGGAGTAAGATTAGGAATAGAGGAAGCAAGGACAGCAGCCACTGGTAAAATTGAATGACACATATTCCACACAAGCATCCTATATTTAAAGGGAATGCCAAGTTTCCAAATCTTTTTCCAAGAAAAGGGAAGGGGAAAGCTAACATCTAGGGGCTTAACAATTAACCTATAACAAGATTTAATGGTAAACAACCCCCTAGAATTTTCTTTCCATTTCCAAGAATCCTCTATCCCACCTGAGCTAAAAATAGGAATTTTAGAAATTAAATCAAGTATCTCCTTAGGAATTATGTGCTTAACTAAGGAAAAATCCCAATCCCCATTATTGATTATTTGGGCCACTCTCCAATGTTGAATTTGTTCCGGAATATCCTCTTCAATAATAAGATAAATAAGCTTTTCACCAACCCAATGATCCCACCAAAGAGAAGTACTCCTCCCATCTCCAATTTGTCTTATAAGACCATCCTTAAGCACATTTTTACCTTTGATAATACTCCCTCCGTTTTTTTTTTAGATGTTCCATATCATTATGGAACGATTTTTAAGAGTTGATTGGGTTGAATAAAATAGTTGAGTAAGTTGGGTAAAAAGTTGAATAAGTTAGGTAAAAGAGTAAATGTGTGAATGAAATTTTATGGAAAATAGTAATTTTGGGTGAAAAGATTGGGTAAAGTAATGAAAGTTGACTTTTAGAAAGGGGTAAGTCATTAATGTTAGAGTAAATAAAATAGGTAAAATGTGAAAAAGTTATTTTTAGATTGGTTTGGAACAACTATTTAAAAACATCCCAAAATAGAAACTGGAACAACTAAAAAAAACGGAGGGAGTATATCTCCAAAGAGGAGAACTAGAATCCCTAGCACTAGCATCAATAAAACGAGGAGTATTCAAATGCCTTGCTAAAACAATTCTAACCCATAACTTTTGAGGCTCCATCAAAATTTTTCAAGCTAATTTGACCATAAAAGCTAAATTCCACTCTCTAAGTCTTCTCATGCCAAGACCACCCACACTAATAGGTTGACAAATTCCACCCCACTTCATCCTAGGAAGATAATGAGACATATCCACTTTGTTTCAGATGAACCTTCTACAATGTCTTTCCATATTAAACCAACCCAACTTTTAGCTCGGATTTTATTTCAAACAAAAAGAAAGTTATCGAGAAAGCAACAGAAAAGATATCTTTAAAGACTTATAAAAATATAATATTTCGTGTAAACCTTAACTAGAATTAAAATGAACTAAAAAATACAGGGTAATTTACAAGAACAAAGTTTAACTAGTATTATAATATGTAATAATTATCCTTTTTTTGTGCAAATTATCCTCCCCTTAGAAAATTAAAGAGAATAAAACATGTATGAACAGATCAATAATCTAAATATCTAATCATGGTGCTTATCTCTTATTTATAACATCGAAGCCGTTAATTAACAAAAAGCATAGTGGGCAAAATAATTGAAGTGGCCTAAAATTAGTGAGTGCTTTTTTWAAAAAAGGTGTTTGCTTGCTTTTACCAACTGCAATCACAAATTGACATATCTAATGCAAGTTGCAATATTAATCACGTGGAATTATAAGATTCACAGCAAGAATTAAAGAATAATTTAAGTAGCACTCAGTTTTTGTCTAAGAAAAGGATGAAAAATTAAAAGAATAATTTAAATAACTCACCTTTTGTTTTGTTTTTTTGTTTGATTGTATTGCATTAAGTGGCATCCAAGTATTGATTTCTGGTTGGCAAGCAAAGTGTTAATCATTTTCAATGTTTTTATTTGGTGAAAAAAGTTTAAAGTCATTCAAGTGTCAATTGCAAAAACATGTTCAGATTCATGCATGAAACTATGAAAGGCAGACAATATCTTGTCAATAAATTGACTGCTTGTTGAAATCAAAGGTTAAATTATTAGGCCGGTTTTATTGAGATAAGATGAATGATTATGACTTCTATGAGGCATCTTATGCATTATAATGGTGGATCTCGGAAAAAATTTGAGTGACTATAAGGGTTGTCAATAATCATCGATTTTTCTACACATAATAGAATAAATTCATATTGTAATATATGTGTAACAATTTATAAAGAGGCTAGGATTAGCATAATATTAATGTTTTGATGTGCATTGTTTGTCCAATGAAAAATCAATAATATTAGAAGGGTTGGCTACCCATTACTCCATTAGGTTAGTTAATTATTGTCCGATAATAATATCATTTTTTTAATTTCGGTTTCAAAACAAGCTATTGGGTAGATTGTCAAATGAGTTTTGATCATTGGCTACTTGGATCACTACTACCTCACCGTCTCACTTCGTATATTCTTTCTCTATTTCAAATTAGTTGTTGTACTTATTATARAGGTAAAATAATCAAGTACAACAACTAATTTGAAACAGATAAAATATTTTAAAAAAAAATTAAAAAATCCCTAATAATAGAATCAATCTTTTACTTATACGAAACATGGTCATTACCTTTATAAGTTGAACACTCGAACATATACATTTTGTGCGTGCTCTGCTTAATATCTGTCTCTTATACACATCTAGATGTGTATAAGAGACAGAGGCGTCAACACCATGGTGTTGACGCCTAGGCTAGGCGCCAGGACCATGGCCGCGTCGCCATGGTCAAGCGTCCAAAGCCTTAAAAAATGCGAATTTTTTCTTTAATTTGATGTTGGCCTGGTGGTTGAGGTGAGGTGGTTGTAGGCGTGGGGTGGGGTGGTGGGGTGGTTGCAGGCATCACGTAGGGTCAAGACGATGGTTGCAAGGTGGCTTGGTGGTGGTGGGTATATGTTGGGGGCAAGGGTAATATAGAAAGTTTACACGAAAGGTGGACTTTGATTCTAGTAAAAGTGGACTTCGAATAGTAATCHCCTATTGTGTATTGTAAGTAGGTTGTTTTTGTGAGAAATATAATGTTAAAATCACGTGGTTTAATTTCCATAACATTAAACCACACGGTTTTAATGTTACAAGGTACATTTGTTGCTTTTATTTCATTTCGAAGGGAGTAAATATTAAATTACTATTTAGGACTGCTGATTAAAGATTCTGATCTTAGGCAAACTTAAGATACAAGCATCTATCAGCAAGCATTACCAACAATATTATTGTCACCTTTTATTTTATGCGTTTGATGCACCACTTAGCTTGTATAAAGTGACTTAATAAACATTATCACTTTTCAAACTCTATTTTTCAAAATTATATCGAGTACCTTGCTTTATTTGTGCAAATGATAAAGATAAAGAATATCAACGTATCGAAAAGCAAATTTAATTCACACACGTTTGAATGAGAATCTATATACAGAGTGCTTGGATTCTAGAGATCAAGAACATTCCGGTATACTATCACTTAGTAGTGGTATATGATTGTGTTTCACCTGAATTACTTACTTTAAACAAAAACACATTTTTATAACACGATATTTATGGTACTACCGGTTGTACAGTACAATCTCTTTTACTTTTACATATTGCATTGAATCTTTATAAACTTGGTGGATTATTATGAAAAATTAGTGTAGTGATACCATACACCTAGTAATACAAAAAAAATGTCATTTTTAAAACCCTATATATTCACAAGTATTGAAAATTGCCAAAAATCTTTTCAATATAAGAGAATATAAATAATCAAGTAATTTTTTGTTTAATGTGGTTTAGTTAATTAATGATTTTAAAGTACGTAATAATATATGTGTGACCAAAGACCTATGGTAAATTACTCCATTTATTATTTGGTGCTACCGTCCCATGAGGGTTGATTCGGATGTGATGGGAATTTTGAATGGTTGTCAAGTTTCAATTCATTCTTAATTATTGTTTACGACCATGCAGGAGAATCGAACACGTGACCTGTTCTATCAAATTTACCCTACCCATCAATAACCATTGAACCAACTATCAATCGGTTGGCACCAACAAGTGTGAGAAGTTGAGATTGAAGTAGGTCTTTGAATAACCAATAATTTTAAGAATATTTAAGAAAAAGAATCAAGAGTACGTGTGGTTAGTATGTAACCAAACTCGATCGTGTGGTTAATTTGTGGGACTCATCATCGCATGTTAGTTTAGGAACTTTGGATTGCGTGAGTGTGTGTGAACAGTGATTTTATAAATAAATATGGACCGTAGCATGAATCTCTTTTTGACCAACTAAAGGAGTGAGTCAACGGAGTAGCAAATTAATCAAATGTTGGTTGGACCTTTATCTAACATGTAACAATGTTCCCATTAATTTAAACAAGATTCTACCAAATTCAAGTTACGGTCAATGTAGCAATGAATCATGTCTAGATTTGGTTATGCACCTTGCCCTATTCACATGATTGAAACACAAATGAGACACAAGTTTATGGGATAGAGGATTTGAATTCYATACGRGCTACTTCATGTTTCATATATACAATGTATTACGAAGTATGTGGTTTGGTTTATTGATTTTATACTTAAATTGCATTAAAYCAGATCGTGTTCAGTCCTGATAAGTAATAATCACTATRAAAATTTGATAAGTAGGACCATAAGGGGGTCCATAACGATTATCGTTACCAAAATAGCGATCCAAATCATAGGATTGCATGATCCTACGATCCGAGTRTACCTTACTAACTTAGCGACCTTAGCGATCCAAATCGCTAGTAGAATCTGTCAGAGTCGCTCAGGATCAATGTAGGATCTGACATAATCAAAGTAGTATGATCATAAGATCCTACTTTAATTTTATCTATTTTTATTATGACTTTTTAAAATAAATTATAAATCCGATTTGATATCGTGTGATCCTACAATCCGATTTGATCTTACCCCTATCACYGATACAAAGTAGAATCTCAATTCTAATACAAATTGAGAATTTCAAGTGTGACTTACTATTATAATGAAGCAAATTTTTTAACTAGATTTGTATTAATTGATAAGTTCAATCTAATCCATCCAATTTACTGCCATATTATAAAYCTCGCAGGTAATTAAAGATGTCAACGAGTTGAGTCGGGTAATAACTTGTTCGAGCAAGGCTTGAATAATGCTAAATAAGCTCGAGCCGAACAAACTCGAGCATAATCGAGCTTCTAAAATTCTTGTCTGAGCTTGGCTCATTGACTGCGTACTTTGCGTGCAAACAAACATGGTTATAATATAATCTCTCGATGATAAAAGGATTAGAGTCAAAGTTATAGGGTTTTTTTTAGGAAAAATTAACAAAAATAATCCCAACTTTGGGGGTTTTCCAAAAATAATCCAACTTTGGATTATTCCGGAATAATCCCAACTTTGGGATCAGTCTTCTTTTGCACCCATACGATTGGTGACCTGATGATTATGTTAAGTGCCACGTGTCGCGTTTTCATTGGTCGAAATAAAATTATAACTTAATTAATTAAAGTTTAATTACAATTAAATATAACTAAACCCTCTCCACCCTCACGCCACTCACCACCACTGCCACGTCACAACACCACACACTCACCACCCCACCTCCACTGCACCTTACCACCCTCAAGCACTCACTCCTCAACCTCACCCCACCCACCCAATCACAGTCACTCTCCCCAACTACCTCAACCCCACTCCTCACCACAACTACACCACATCACAACATCCACCCTGCCACCTTCCCAACCCACTCAACCTACCCTCACCACAGCCACCTTATCACAACCTCACCACAGCCACCCTCACTGCCACAGTCACCTCCCACCCCCCCACCACACACAAATCAGCCTCCCCCACCCTCGAAATCCACCCAACCAATGAAATCAGCCCCCCACCACCCTCAAAATCAACCTCAACCCTTGAAATCAACCCACAATTGCGGTGAGAGAAGAGTGAATCAGAGCGGTGAGAGAGAGAAGAGAGATGTGGCGGCTGTGGTCTCCGTCGCCGTCGTCGTCGACCCAAAGCAGAGGAGGAGAGTGGAATGAAGCGGTGGAGAGATAGAAGAGAGATGTGGGGTTGATGGTCGTTTCGTCGCCGTCGACCCAAGGCAAAGGAGAGAGAGAATCAGAGCGGTGGAGAGAGAGAGAAGAGAGATTGGCGGCTGATGGTCGCCGTCGCTGTCGACAAGCAGAGGAGAGAGAGTGGAAGAGGAGAGAGAGAGAGGAGAGGGAGGTGGAGGAGAGAGAGGAGGAAGGCAGCAAGAGAGAGGTGCAGAGGGAGAGAGAGGAGGGGAAAGGAATTTTAATTTAAAATAATAATAATAATAAATAATAATAATAATATAAATAATATAATAAATTAATTTTAATACGATAAATCAGGTTGTAGGTATTTGGGTGCAAAATTGGAAGACTGACCAAAGTTGGATTATTCGGAATAATCAAAGTTCGGATTATTTTTGGAAGCACCCCAAAATTGAGATTTTTTTGTTAATTTTCTTCTTTTTCTTTATTGGACTGGATTTTAATTGGGCCATGGTTTTATAAAGTACAAAAATATCCATAATTTTTAAAAATAAAATTAATCGGTAGAAATTAATGTAGAATCCGTATTTGTTTGTACTTACTAATGGCTCTTTCCATTATTTTTTGTTTTTCCTTTTCATTTACTGCTTTTCCATTATTGATCCACTATTAGTCCACTAGCTACCAAGTTGATCCGACCACTAATAATTTATTTACACCATTCTACTCACTAATCATTTACATAATTAATTGCTTTATTTGATTTTTTTTCTTTCTAAACATGGGAAGCACAATAATTAATCATATAATCACCACTTACTTTTTCTACTTTTTTGGGGGTACTCAATATCTTCTCTCTACTCACTCATCTATGGGTTTCAATAACTTTATTAAATTACCTACTACTAACTAATAACTTACAACAAAATATTGCCTCAAAAACCATAAAACCCAAGTGAGACATCTAAAAAAAGGAGGTAGTATTTTTTTCGGGTGATGACCCTCTTTTGAATCGACCCGCTACAAAATATGCATAATTTATATGTTAAATATCTTATAATAGTAAAATTATAAAAATTATATACTAATAAAGTACGACTATTCATTAAGATGAAATAAACAAATACTTTGAAGATTCACTTATATTGTGAACAGTGTCAAATTTCCTTGTATGTCAATATTAGCACTTTGTCATGTAACAAACAAATTACTCTGTATTACTCTCTCCGTAACGCAATAAAAACAAYAATTGATTTTTCACGCATTTTGAGGAARARATTTAACATAATAAACGAGGAAATTAATCAAAATAATTTTAATACAATAAAYTTATAATCCTATCCTTCATTGTGTTAAAATWATTTTTGACTAATTTATTTTGTTCGTTTRTATTGTTAATTTATTCGTCTAAAAAATACGTAAAAAATCAATTGAYACTTTTATTGTGTTCGGARGAGTATATWTTTGTTCGAGGGTTACTTTATATATATAATACCTAAACTCGGTGCTTTAGTTTCGTATAGCAAGACCAGATTCTTTGCACTAAATTAGGATGAACTGAAATTAGTAAGATTGTTCTTTTGTTTTCAATTAGGCTGAATTGGAGTTAATTAAAGTAGACTGAAGTCGGTTGAACTAGAACTAGAGTGAAAGTCAACTAAAGTTAGCCATGGTTAATAATTTGAAGCACTCCGTAGATGAATTGAATTAAACCAAAGTCACTTTTAGAGTGGGTTTAACTTAAAACACTGCCTAAGTCTTTCAATTCCTTGTGATCTAATAGATAATTAATCATATGAAAAAAATATTAATAACTAATTCAAATAGCAAATGATCAAGAAATTGTTAGATGATATGATGATTTCTATGAGCTGTATCAAGTTCATAACCGATATGAACAAGACACTGCTTATATCGGGGGTATAAAGAGTAAATTTGGTGAGTCAAACAAGATACTAATGGATGAGTCAAACTTTAATGTTTGAGAAATGACGAAAAAGTCCCCGATATATTGCCCTTCCGGTTCATATCTGTTATGAACCAACAATTTTCCTTCTATCCAAAAAAATACAGAAGAAAATGATGTAAAAAAGCTTCAAGAACATAAAAGATGAAAGATGAAAGAGTGATCATCATATTATATAGTAAAAATTCCTAAAAATTCCCGAGATATTTACAAAGCTCCAATCTATTTTTGGACCTAATTCAACTCTCATAAAACCTTACATCATACAAAAAATAAAATAAAATAAAACCCAGTTAAAAAAAAAACTCTGGTTTCATCATCAATGAAAGAAGAAAAAGATCCCATAATCAAACGGCCGAGATTCATTCAACCATGATTGGAAGATGCACCACTTGAGAAGATTGCTACAACAGAGTTAGCCAATCCTTTTACGATTTTACCCTTCACTTGACCCCTCTTTGGGATCGGACGGCCAGGAGAAGTCATCCTCTGTGACGACTCACCTCCGCCGTTCATCATGCTCTTCCTTGCTCCTCCTGCCATCTGAATATCTGATTGATTGATTGATCAAAATTATTTGTTGTGATTGCAACAAAGTTTTGTTTTGTTTTGTTTTTCTTAGGAAGTTTGCAAGTGTTGGATGGTTCTAATTGCTCACCATTGAGTTGGCTTATATAGTAGTTGAGCATAAATAAAAATAAAAATAAATAAAGGACCCTACTACTTGACAAGAGTTTGAATTATTTGAGTGAACCTAAATAATAATAATAATAATAAATGATGATGAAAAAGACTTGATTTTTATTAAAGTTGTTTGCTTTATCAAAATGCAATGAAAGAGGATATTTTGTTATTAATGTCAAAGATTAGTGCAAGTTGCATATTAATCACGTGGGATTAGTGASTATTTAACTACTACTAGCAGCCACCATTTGTCTTTCAATTTCAGTAAACTGTAGAACAGTCCAAGGTTTAGAGTTAAGCCGTTTGTGGAGTCTTTCCTATATAGTATATACTTTGGACATTTAACTGCAAATGATAAACGCATACACTCACACACTCACACGTACAATTGTTAAAGCACACGGGAAAAACTTAGTCTACTCTCCGAGTGGACTACCCATCACTAATATAGTATTGTTAAAGGCATTGAAAATAGARTCCCACTTGATTAAAATAATACTGTATTAGTTTAATGCTTCATTAGTAGTGGGTTGTCAACCCGATAAGTAGGTGTAGCAATGTCCCAAGCACACCACGTCACCACCTACACTAGTGTGCCTTTATCTTCTCCCCCATGTACCTTATACTCCGTAAGTCGCATGGTTTCTTTTGCTTAACTTATTTTCAGAAAAAAAAGTAAGTTCATATTAGAAAAGATAACTTAGAAAAATTTATTATTTTTCCTTCCACAAAAAAACCTCAGAAAAATTGAGAAAAAAAAAGTTGAATAAATTAGACCCATAAATTAATTGAACTATTTTCCTATTTTGGTGAAGTTTTTTTTTTAAAAAAAATCTCTCTTGTAACATGAGTCCTTTTTTCTTGTTTATCTCTCATCTCTTAAAAAATAGTACGTACTTTCAATAGGGTTAAAAATGTGGGTTACATCATAAAAGATCAATTTTTGTTGAAAGAGTGTCGATCTAGTTGTTTCCAACAACTATATAATAATGTTGACTTCATGCAAATTTTGGGCACAAAGTATGAAATATGATAGGGTTTCAAAAGACTTTTCTTCTGAATTTCCAAACGAAGAAATGCGTGTGTGAGACACAACACTGAACATTTAATTGCCGAAACGACTATTCTAGGGGACAAAAATGTGGATTATACATCATAAAAAAAATTGTGATTGGTTCCCACTATATAATTATGCCACGCAAAATTTGGGGTCAAAACTATGAGATATGATGAGGTTTCGAAAGACTTTCCCCTCTAAACTTCCAACAATTGAAATGCACGTGGAAGGCACTACACTCGATGTTTGGAGCTGAAACTTGGAGAGGGGTCACCCCCGTGACGCTTAAGGTGCAAGAGAAATTCTGAGTGAAACTCAAACAGTCACCGAAACGACGATTTTAATTTACGGCCAAAAACGTGGATTATAATCTTTTTTTCGACCCCAAAACGACATCATTATGGACTACATCTCTATTTTTTCATAATATACTTCCATGCCATAAGGGTGATGAAGGATGATTACTCGCCAAGTTTCAGCCCTAAATGAGGAGTGTGATGCCTCATACGAGCGTTTCGACACTTGATAGTTCAGATTAGAAAAAATAAGTTTAGATAAGAAAAAATGATAAGTAGTCCAGATAAGTAAAAATAAGGTGAATAAAACAGACCCATAGTGACAAATACTTTGTCCCCAAAATTTTGTGGGGGTTCATCATATGACCTTCTGAAATTATGGTATAATTTTCGGCAATTTAATTTTTACGAAAACGGTTTTAAAACAAACAGATGTAATCTTATTGAATGATTCGAGTAGCTTTATTTTAAGGACAATGGTATATATAGCCCTAACCCTAAAGGTTACATATAAGCATTAAATATTTTTACCAATGAAAAAAGTTAGAAAAGCAAGACAAAATCACACAAATTTCAATGTAATCAATGTTTGTTTCAAGTTGCTGTTGCGTATATATTCCATCCGTTTCAATAAGTTTGTTACTTTTCTTTTTTTGCACAGTTTTCAATGCACTATTCTATATCTTCATATCTTTCACTACACCTTATAAAAGACTACGCATTGAGACGAATCTAATAAGTTTTCACGTTAATATATTTTTCTCATATATAATGAGGTTTTTCAAAGTCAAAGCTTTTCTCTCATTATACCTAATATTTCAAATGTAACAAACAAATTGAGACGAATATAATACTTCCTCCGTTTTTTTATGCCTCATTATTGTGAAAAATTCGGAAATACCTGCAAAATTTGGTGAATTGATGAGGTGTATTGATGGGTATATTAATAATGTAAGTGGGGTCCAAAAAAGAGAGAAAAGAGGTTAAAGTAAGTGTATTGATGAATATTTTAATGGAATAAGTGGAAAAAGTTATGTGCACCTCACAAAAAGAGTGATTGAAGAGGAATTAATGAATATTTTAAGTGTGGTCCCCAATCAAAAAAAGAAAAAAAAAGAAGAGTGGTGCATCTTTTGAGAAATTTCCCTAAATGAACAATGGGGCAATAAAAAAACGGAGGAAGTATAACATTTACTTTATTTTAATGTACAATTTTGGCAAAGTGAAGTTGGGTGTGAACACGTTTATTTTAATCTGTGTTAGGTGGACTGTGGCTTGACCCTTTATTGTTTATGTCAGTCAAATAGTCAATCGTCAATCAAGACTTTCAAATTTAATTTTGACCTTGTTATTATGGTTTCCCAATTCCCATTGCTTTTTGGTTGCTTTTATTACAAAATTCATAATCATGTTTAGCATATTTTATCCGGCAACTAATTGAGATGAATGTAATTTAAAAACGGGGAATACTTCATCTACCCAAAATAGACTAAGCTAATTTATGTAATTATGTGGGGGTCCCACCACATTATCGGCTTATCCTTTCACCTCAAACAATAATATAGTTGCATGTTTTTGACTGATTAATGGACTAATTGACCCACCCAACAAATTTATTTTAACCCAAAACTAAAATACAAACGCAAATCAATCTGGTGGTTTCTCCGGCTCCAACAATTAGAAGCTTGAGAAGCAAAACATATACTTCTATGGAGAAGATAACATGACACAACATATTAAATCGTCAATATATGATATTCTATAGATACTTAAATAAATATTTATTGTAATTATAATTTATAGTAGTCAACTCGATGAGTAGACAAACTTTTTTTCGTTATTTATCTTCAATTATTGATCTAATTAACAAGTTATGATTCATCCTCGCTTTTGTCGATGTTTTAAAAAACTAAGATTTTTTAACCCTCCGAATAAACCTAATYCATATTTCCAAATTTCCAACAGATTGAGACATGGGTTTCTAGAAAATCCAAATGTACCAATTGAAGACATTATTAGAAGATAAGTTAGAAGAAGATATACATAATTGATTGTTAGGTAGTAACGCAAGTTGATTTATGGTAGCTATAAATCATGTGTATGTTTTAATAGGCCTAACTAACTAACTAACTTTTAAAATGAGATAAGGTGCCAGTTAATATTGAGACTGACCCAATTATTTTGGTGTTGAAATATCTTTGATATCATCAGCATTTTCATCAAGTACAGTTTTTTTTTTTTAAAAAAAAAAAAATTTGCAAATAGTACGTAAATGATCATACTTATTTAGATGCATGCATCAAAATCAAATTTTTCAGAAGATACATGCATGTACCAATAAATTGGTTTAATTTTTCTTTGACTTATTATTAGACTCTTGAAAAATATTATTTTTAGAAGAAATATATTCACAAAAAAAAGAGGAAAAAAGTAGCAGCCTATTGATAGTTAAAGATTACGGTCCAACAAAAACTTGATTCTAATTGGATGTTAGCAAGTATTTTATTTTAGTTGGATTTTACTTATTAGAGGGGACCAAATTGCGTCACCTAGTAAAAAAAAAAATTGCGTCACATAATTCGATCGTGTTTTGATGAGATAAGCACGATTATATTTAGTACTTTTATTTCAATATAGGAGTTTAGAGAGTCATTTGAGGTGGGGATGAAAATCGATTTCAAGACAACTTGAGATCGGGAGAAAACTTTAACCACCTGATTTATCTCTCACTCTCTGTGTTACAATACGGTGTAATAATTAGTACTCGGAAAATTTCCAAACACTGTCCTAAGATTTGACCTAATAGCCAAATTGTCAATCTATTTTGATAAACAGCTCAAAAGTTTGAGTGAGTTTGACCRATCAGTCTAATAAAGAATGCTCAGCTCAAAATGACATCTAAAACGAATGCTAATTTGTTAACTTTTGAATCTTAAACCTTTTAAATTTATGATATAAAGAGTTAAATATAGTGTTTTTTTTTTTTAAAAAATAAAAATTAATGGTCCATGAAAGTGAAGTAGCGGACTTATACAGTATTTTGAGAGTACGATCGTTTAATTAGATAGTCTTCACTCATCTAAAATAACATGAATTAAGCCAACTAGAATTATTATTTGTATATGAAAAATACACTAACAAAATAAAAGTAATGAAGTACTCAAGCAAAAACTTTAACGATTATATATTATTTTCATCCCGACCTCAGGAAATCATGACATCGATTTTCATCCGCCCACAATGRCTCCCTAAAACACACAAAAAAATGCTCACGAAATAAATATTGTTCTAGCTAGGGCTTTGCAACGTCCCAGAGCATCCGCATGATAAATAAAACGTAGGGTAACTGAAAAAAATACTCATGCAAGTCCAAGATGAACATGGAAGTTAAAAGATAAATAGCAAAGAAAACGATGGCTTCATGTGCATAACAAGCATAAGGAGACGACGTAGTCCTCCTAGGCGCTTYCGGCAGCCACTGCAGCTCCGTAAGGGCGGTATGAGTAAGAGTCRTCCTAGGGCTTTCTGGCACCTGATCCAGACATGTGATGCTGAAGTCGATCGACCCCCGCACCGCCCCGTCACGAAATATGCCTCGATTCTGGAAGAACATAATTTCCTCKAAAGGAATAGGATTGGCGCCCTTTACCTCGACCAGGTGCCTTCCTATGAGCTCGTCTTTCAACATCAGTCCAACAGCAGCAGAATAAATCTCTATGTGAATATTGACGTTTTCTTTCAACAGATACTCAGGGGCTCAGGGCCCAAGTGCAAACTAAACATAAACGTGTGGTTCCAGTTTGGGTCCGGCCCACCGTGCTTGTCGATCCGGGTATACTGCTTCTCATCCGGGTTAACCCACACTGCCGCGTAGGTCTGCATTGGCTTCCCCRGGCTCAGCCTCCTCGTCCAAGGTGGGGGTTCTAGCATTTGCCCCGAAACCATGGTCCACCTCATCACTATCAACATTCTCACTCAAATTAATTGAAATAAAAGACCATGTATGTACAACTAATGTTAAATTGTGGCTTTGACCTTAGGTATTTATACAAATTTGAGATAGAAAACAATCTTTCATAACATAATATTTAACGAACTGCAAGGGAAAGATATGATTACTTGATTAATCTATCATATCCTTATTAATAGTTTAATACGGAAAATGTATCACATACATATCTTGTATTATGTTTTAAGAAAATAAATAAATTTACAACTCTTCAAAGTTACTATCTCAGTTAAACTACCTTCCAATCTCAACCAAAGTTGAAGGATTTTCTTGGCGTGTAGCATGCATGGTTGCAATGATAAATAAATAAAGTCTGGTTTGGGATGTAATTCCTTGCAACGCTTTAGGCATGTGACGAATTACAGAGAGAATCGTACCTTGTCCCAGAAAACACACGAATCGTGACGAAATGGCTGGTAATGAAGTACTCTGTATAATCAATTTTATGTTTGACAAGCAAGTCACTTTTCTCTTGCGTTTGTGTTCCCTGTACATTGCAAATTAAGCAGATTTACAAGCAGTAGCATGCCATATCTACATAATTCTACATTCAGAGTGCAAATTGAAGTCTTGAGATTACGTGTGATCGTGTGTAGCATACCACCTCAAAATATGCCACAAGAGTATGGACTATGGATTACAAAATAAACTCCAATGTAAAAGAAATGACCTTTAAATCATTCTGAGATTGATGTTTGTTTTTCCCAGATTTTACCAGCATCCAGAAACAAGTACTTCGTATTATACTGATTGTTAATATGACCTGAAGGAAAAACAAATCAATGCATCATCATATCATAATTCATAAGTTGCAAAACAGAACAAAGTACACTATGTTCCCATTTTGCAAATTTAATGAAGAAGCCAGACAATTGAGGATTAAATGCACAAGCTCATATTCACAATCAACTTGTCTCCAAGAAAAGTAGTCCCAAAAAATCTCAAAAGATGGGTAGCATACTGCCCGCCCATCAAATGAGGAGGATTTTTTTTAATTCTTGGGAAAAAAACTTTCCAATTACTAATGTACATCGATGAAAAGAATGAAACCGTCGTGGTCTCGTGGACACTTTCCACTGTTAAGAAACAAGAGCTAAACGTAAGTGTAAAGAAAGAAGAATAAAGAAAAAATAAGAAATTATTCCTTTCACTCACCATCTTTCTATCTGAAGTAGCATCTAATTCCCCAAGATTACTCCTGGGGTACTAACCACATACCTAGCATGACGATCATAAAACACGGACTCCTTTTTAAAAACAAAACTGCAGGTTGTTCGAGAGCAAATGTATTTAGAAATCTGAACTTTGAGCAACAAYGTAATCATAAAGCCACGGTACAAGAATCAAATTACCTGGACTCATCACTGACCCCATAAGAAAAGGTTATGTCTTGAAACTCTTCCAAAACAGCTGCTGCACATGAATTCAGAAGTTTCAAGGCTTGTTCATCATTGGGCTTCTCAAATTTATGGTTATCAGAGAGTCTACAAAAAAAAAAAAAAAAAAAAAAACAAATAACATTCACTTCCAAGATCCATTTTACACCATCACAGGTTTGAACCAGACAACAGGACTACTTGAAACCCAAACACATAAACAGCATCACCTGCGAGAACAAGATTCTTGTGTGCAGCTAGGTCTATTAAAATATCCAACTATCCAAGATAAGCTTTTGGAGAAAAATACATACTTAAAATTGAGACAAGATATCAATCGTACTTCACATGTACAATGCATGTCGCAACTTTAATAAAGAAGTCCCTCTTTGCTCATATTGAGGACAAAGTCTTTCCATGTTCAAACAGAGTGTCCATGCATGTCTCAAACTTGTCCCACATCTACATGAATTTGTGTATGTTGACCTTTGTCTAATACTAGACATGGATTAAACATTCCTTTGTATAGGTGACTTGGTGTGGGTTTTGCTTCAGAGCTTAGGATTATGTAATAGCTCGATATTTATTAACAAGAGGGTAATTTAGGTAATTTCTAATAATTAAGATATTAAGAGTTTTCTAGAAGTTTCTTAGGTTGTTTTACCTATAAATATGACTAAGTGGTAAAGGGATAGATATGATGAAAATTGATGAGTTATTCTCTTTGTATGTGCACGCGCCTATAAGAAGAGGAGAGGAGAGAGAAAGGGGTTTGGGTACTAATTCCTCAAAACATCAGCAACCAAGAAAAAGAGACAAGGGTAGCAAGCTTTAAGCTGCAAAAAATCAAGGAAGTGAGAGAACGACAACATCCATAGTAGCTCTGAGCTTCAAAGAGAAGCAAAGGAAAAGGTAGGAAAGAGGAGGGTGAGCACTGTGATGCGTGGGAAAGAGGAGGGTAGGAATGGTTTGTGGGAATTTGGCTTGTGGGAATTTGAGTGTGGGCTTTGGGAGGTAGCACTTCTTCTTCTTCTTCTTCTTCTTCTTTATAAGCTAATGTATGTTATAACTACGCTTAATTTTCCTCCAAAGAAGTCATTTTTTTTGGATTTTTGCAAGTTCGAGGGCATTTTGGAAGGGGTCGAAAATGTGAGGAGATTTCTGAAAAAACACAAAAGTACAGGGGTTCCGGGGTACCTGTGAGGCTGTGATTTGTCGCATTTAATTTGAAATTGCCAAAAATGGGAATTATTGCATTTAAAACGAAATGGAGGAAGTAATTAATAAGGTGAAGAAAAAAAAGACTCATAAAACGCGAATCATATCATATATGGTAGTTAAAGATTAATAAAAACGAAAGGTGAAAAGTGAATAAAAGAAAACTGGTTCAACCAACATGTGCTCCAAAGTACCTGGTAAGGATTTTAAATTTTCCTATGATGATACCTAGTATTACTTTCCTTTCCATTCTAGCCCCAACTTCCCAATAAAAATTAGCTTCCCCTTGCTGATGAGTTGTAGACTTGTAGGTATAATCCATGCTAATCCTACCAATAATTGATGCACAATAAAATTTGAGGTTTGTACAAACACTCTCAATAAAGTCACATTTGTCTTGTCTGAAACCTAGAATTTTAAAGCACAATTTCGCTAACCAACAAGATTAGTCATTCAAGGATTTTTAGAGTCAAATACTGATCTGATCTTCCTAAAACATTTGTTATTAAACCAAATCTTATTACTCATATTTTACACGTTCCTTGAATTTTCTGAAAAACGCATTTTTACACTACCCTATTATTAGGTTTTCCATTTTTGATTTCCTTTCAAGGAATTCCATTTTGATTACCCTAGCATTAGTAAATCACATTCTTTTTCTGACAATATGGTGCTACATTGCTACACATTCCACATGCCCAACCCCACTGCAATTAGGAAAGTCCAAATAACAGTCACCTAGATAAATGGTTTAAAACTCCGTAATTAGGAAAGTAATTTCACTAATTAGAATTACCAAAGAAGAATTGTTCAAAAGACTAGTTCAATAAAGATGTAAGATCTAAGAACTGAACACAATACATTTCACGAGTCGTGACTTTTGAAAAGATGTAGAATCAAGCTCATGATTCAATCTTTACTAGGAAGAGGGTAATTAAGGTAATTTATAATAGTTTAGATATTAAGGATTAGTAAAAGTTTCTAGGAGTTTCTTAGTTTGAGTTGTGTCTATAAATATGGCTAAGTAGCAAGGGTGAGGATCATATTGATGAATGATGATGAGATGAATCTCTTTTGTATTCTACTTAGTTGTATTATATTTTAGGGTTTATGTAATATTTCTATTTAAAAAATCCAAATCTGATTTTCCAGCTCACTTACCACCGCTAATCACTACTCTAAATCATCGCTATAATCTGCCACCATTTAACATAAACCTATTAGGTTCTAGTATCACTCGAACTATTTCAATTAAATGAGATACATTGGTCCGTACAAGGTCTAGTTTGAACAAAAAAAATTATGCTTTAAAATGCATATATATAGATACAAAAGCCATTTCAAAATTATATACTGTATAATAATCAAAACAACATATTATAGTAATAAGATGATAGAGCAGCAGGAGTGAACCTGAGTCTTGAAAAGACAAGTTCCTTGTCGGAACTTTGGAGGAAGATCCTTATAATTGATGCCAAATTCCAGAAAAAAAAGCTCGTACTTTTCCTGTTTTTTGTGTTCCCTGTCAAATTTACAAACAGAGAAGATACATCATGTAGTATTCAATTAACTAAATTAGAACCCTTTCATACAGTATTTAAACAGGTATATCCCAGATAGATCATTAGAGATATATCCAAGAAGCATTCGCAAGTTACACCTTGTGCTTGCATCATAAAGATAAAGCACAAAGAATACCCACCATTATGTTTAAAATTTAGCATAGAGATATAAGAAAAAGGAAGTTGTCAATAAGTATTGTTATGTTAACCGGACCATCTCAACCAAAAGCTTAAGCTGATGGTTGAGGCACATGAATATAATATATACTCTATCAAGTATGAGTATCAAATGATCAAGTAAAGCAGCAGTTACTACTTTATGTCCTATGACATCATATCATACAATTTCTAGAATATGTTGAAAGTTACAATTTATAACACAATCATTCTCTAAATTTTATAAGAGCATCATCTGGTTCAGAAGTAATATAATGTAGACAAGCTTACCAGAATTCAAGGAGTGAATATAACAAGTTAAAATCACAAGAACATTCCACATGCCCAACCCCACAGTAATTATATAATCTTCATATTGTAAGTTTGTAAGTTAATATAAAATTACAGACTTCTATAAAAAGCAATATCAACTAAATTTATAAAGAGCAGCAGAAAAAAAAAAGGATTGGCCAAAATGCAGCAAACCCTTGGCATGAAAAGAGATTAACTTCAGTCCGCTGTACATGCAAACTGTGTAAAAATGCAGAAAGAAAGTTACTATACAAGGTGAGGTATATACTTGAGTAACTGGACAATTATATTCATGATAATTTTCTAATTTTAGACTGGTCATGGTAGTGTCATACAAATAACAATTAAGGGACTCAATGATGGGGCACTTTAATAGTCACATTATAGTTATGTTATTACTATATGAGAGATCGAGTTATATACCAAGCAGAGTTTAGTTTTGCATTAAAGGACATGAAAAGCCTCTTAAGCGTTTGTGTATAGTTTTTTCTTAACATGATTCCAATACATCAATCTTAATTTTCATCTTCTCTCCTAATCATCATCACTTGATCTATCCAAGCAAAGTCAATTCATAACACTGCTCAGGGAGTCACTGAGTCAGGTATGTAGTCAGATACTAAAACAWGTAAGATCTAGATAGAAGATTAGCTTCAGAAAAAGGAATATACGGAGTAGAATATTACCTTTCAAAATTACGGCCATCAATGAGAACAACGATCAGAGTGGGCAGCATTATTTTATCTTGAACTTCAAAGGACYTCACATACTCATAATTGCTGTTTGCCATGAGCTACCTATTTATAGTTTGGTTCCCCATACAGTTCAATTGATCAGATCACATAAATAACAAGAACAATTTTCAGTCTGAAAAGAACAATAAGCTCTTATTCACAAATCAACATTTTACTTGCTGAAAACTAGAAACACCAGTTCATCTATAGATACAGATTAAACCTATTCTAGACAATTGAAGTATTATAGATAGTGCCCAACTACCCACGTGCAAATGACTATTTTTCTCGGTACCAGCTCAATAAATAACATGACATTAGCAAATCACGACAGACCAAACATACAGCAGCTATAGTRAAAGGTCAATAAGTAGATAAACCTTAGAATCTTGACCTCAATAGCTTGATCATTGGAATAAAATTAGTTCTGCAGGATAGTGAGTAGTACTGTAGCAATTCCTACTGGCAGTACATCCATTGGGGCATTGATAAAGATCAACCTGACCTGCACAGAAGTAAAACAAAACAAAACACAACACCAGAAAAAAGAGTGGAAGATATGATTGCATTAATAATACAAACTAAGGGAATTTTCTGAGAGAAAACTAAACTCAAGCAATAACAAAATTGAATGAGCCTAATTACACCACCCACAATTATTTAAATAAGCATTAGCAAGTTCTAACAACAGACCAGAACAGCAAAACTGATTTAGAGAAACTCAGCAGCATACAAAACTCTAAAACAGAATTAATTGAAATCACTTAAGCACCCTCAGTTGACTTCCCTTTCCTCGCATAAGTGTATAGCACTTGTGGCTTGGCTCAATTCTTATCAGGCATTGGGTCAGTTTCAATAATATGAAGAAGGGAACTAATTACTCCTTGAGGCTGAGATTCATAAAAAGGTTATTACTTTTAAGAGCTGCTCCTCTCTCAAAGGATAGTAATGGATTAAGGAGGTATGGAGTACAAAAGGCAAGAGAACTACTGGCATCTTGCGAAGTAACGAGATAGGCATATTGTTGTTTAGATTAGCATCAAACAAAGCAAACAAGGACCTTAAAGCTTCTATAGATCACCAATATTGGACAAAAGTCATAATTGCTTTCTGAAGATTTCATAATAGTAAAAGTTAAAAATGCATGCAATTCTTAAGAATGTTCCATACAAACGAATGCATCACTGCCTATGACCACCACAAGAACCACCATTACTCACATTTTGTGAATTTGACCACCACAAGAACCACCATTACTCACATTTTGTGAATTTGACCACCATAAGAACCCTAAGCCTCTATCTTCCCAAACCCATACCAAAATCTTTATCATCATGTACTCCACCCGACAACCACAACCACCCTAACTGGTACCAAATAGCAAGATCCCATTGATCTCCATCAACAAACTGACTTCAATTGACAACCGCTACATAGTCACTTGAGTATCAGAAACTACAAAATTTCTCTACTAATTAGTAGCAAAACCAAAACAGCCCTATAAAATTTTGCAATATTGCTTCCTGCATCATCCTACTTTCTACTCCTAGTCAATATTCAGGTTTAATAAACATCATTAGAACAGGAATATCTTAATAAAAACAATAATAAGGAATTAATATCATTAGAACAGGAATAAAGTTTTTCAATAATAGAAGAGATAGATGTGCCTTTGCAAGTTGAAAAATTAATATCACTATGCCTTCAATGAATGAAATACAACATCAATATGTAGGTATATGAAAAACTACATACAGGATAAAATATCAAACAAATTTTACAAGCCAACATAACGAAAACACTGCTTATTGGATTTTTGCATATATGGTTAGCAATAAACAACTATCCAGAAAAGAAAACGCAGATTACCTTCAAAAAAGGCAAGACTGCTTACAGTTCTATGTTAGATCAACTAACTTCCCTTAGCCTTTTAATAAGCGCATCAAGTGATTTTCTTTTGGGATTCGGTTTAGCTCCCCTGGTGGCAAAGAAGCTTCTATCCGAAGGGTCCCTTAGTTTTTCAGAAATGGTCACCACTTTCCTGTAGTCCAGAGCATTGTAAGTCTTCTCCCTAATAACAGGATTTAGGAAGTTTTCGGGGTTATTGCTTGACAGCAGATTAACTAACTGCCTCGACTCAGCTAGGCTTAATTTCAGTTCATTTGCATCATCTTCGGATAGAATGGATCCCTGACTTTCCGCAAATGACTCTAACAACTGAATATCAATGTCGAGCCCTGTAATTGCATTCACATTGAACTTTCTAACTAAATCTCCCATCAAAGCGTTCACAATCTTATCAGATATATGAGTCATAACATCCTGTAAAACCCTCTTCAGAACGTGAGGGGGTAATATCTGTTGAGCTGTCGAAACCAAAGTCTCGAGGAATATTATAACCTCGTTCACGTACTCGTTACCACCTTGAAGAGGCTCATCGCCCATCCAATTGATGTTCTCCATCAGAGACATAAATCCATCAATCTTTACCTTAATCATCCCAGCAAGCATTTCCTCAGCTGCATCACGAGCTTTCTTTAATGGAAACTGCCTCTTTCCCCTGTCTGCCATCCTCAAAGGTATCCCCGAGAGCTGAGCAGCATGCTTAAAGAAGAAATCACAGGCTCGCTCAAACGCAGCCATATTGGCAGCAACTTGCATTGCTTGTGAAACACCAAACACAGAAGTCTTAATCAGCTTAACTAAAGCTTCATCTAGGACCTCGCTCAACAATCTATCCAAGTACTTCTTGACCACARCATACGAATCCAACTGCCCACCATATGACATATAACTCACAGAATCCTCAATAAATGACCTAACAATTCGACAGCAATCAGGCACAGTGGTTGAAAACGGAGCTACATAAGGAAAAGCCGGGGTTATATCCGAAGTCTGCAATTGAAATGCCAACACATTCATGGAATATTCATACTCTTTCTTCATCAACATCTGCTCATTCTTATCAGCAGCAAGCGCATCACTAATCTGCTTACGACAATCAGATAACAACAGCTCATGATACTTATCCCTATGCTTACTCAACACATCAAGCAGCGCATCAACCGGATACCCAAACCTCCTCAACGAAACACCGAGCAAGCTCACATAATCCTTAATAAGCAACAAATGATTCGCAGTCTGCATTCGTGAAAACTGATCCTCTAACACAGAGCACATCTTACTAATCGCCATCTCCCACAAATTCTCAACCTCCCATTTCGTAATCAAACCTCCACCAGTCCTCAAAACTCTATCCTCAACAATAAAAAACCCTGCAATTTGTGCGAAAAACGTTTGATGGGACTCCAAAAACGGGGTCATCGACGAAACCTGAAAATCCGAAGTCAATTGAAGCTTCCTCGTTTCGAAATAAGAATGCTTAAACCGATCACCAATCCCTAACGATTGATGAATATGATAAGCTCGATACAAAGGCGTAAGATCAAACCCTGAACTATTATTATTATTACTACTATTACTGACGCCATTTTCTCTTTCAATTCCACCAAATTCAAGATCTAAACCTTCATCTTCTTCTTCCAAAGCATAAACACAATCACGCAAACTCAACCTCGATTGCTCTTCGGCTTSTCGTTGCTTCATCCTCAATTCTTCCTCTCTCTGCCTAGCAGAAGAAG
The DNA here is from genome assembly GCA_008642245.1 of Bassia scoparia. NCBI lineage: Eukaryota > Viridiplantae > Streptophyta > Magnoliopsida > Caryophyllales > Amaranthaceae > Bassia > Bassia scoparia. The sequence continues at coordinate 232,486 of SNQN01000043.1, read as the reverse complement.
CTTGACCAATGGCAAACTGACCTAGATTCCTACTAACAGCGCGAATCTCAACCAACCAATCACCGAACTCCTTGTTCGTCTTCTTCTCAACATAAACCCTAACAGCCGGAATATGCTTCTCAAGCATGTTCTTCAAAGTCAAACTCGGCGTAATCTTCAAGTAACGCCGCTCAATCTGATCAACACACCGCAAAGCCAGGTACAACTGATCGTTCCTAAGATGCGAGTTCGTCCGAGCACAAAGCTCAACAGCCTCAACGCAGATCTTAACAGAAGCCAAGCAAATCAAGAGGTTGTTGTTGACGTTCTTAGTCTCGATGAAAGCGTCGAGAGATGACAGCAGCGGCTGCGCGACGGACTGGAGGTGAGCGTTGGAGAGAGAGAGCGACGACTTGAGATCGTCGACGTCGGAGAGGAGCGAGCGGAGATCGTCGACGGCGAGGATGAAGTCTTGGTAGTGAGCTTTGCAGACTTCTTCGATTTCGGATTCCTTGGAGCGAGTGAAGTGCTTGAGGCTCTGGAGGAGGGACTCTGGTTTGCCGGAGATGAAGGCTTTGCGGATGAACGGGGAGAGGTCTTCGCCGTTGCAGATGGCGGAGGAGAGGAGGAGCTGGTCCTGCTTGTCGGCGTTCACGGCGGAGGAGTGGTGGTTGTCGCCGCCGTCGCGGCGGCGGCTCTTGGTTGACTGCATGGGGAATGAGAGAAAGAGGGGGGCGGGGAGTGAGGAGAGAGWAAGTTTGGATGCGGAGATGTAGGGAGGGTGAGTTGATGTCGGGGAGGWAGTGATTTGGACAGGGGTGAGATGGGTGTGAAATGACGGAAATACCACTTCAAGAGATGGATCTGTAGTGGGATTCAGGAGGGGTAGTTTCGGGATTTCGTATGTGGAGTCAGTTGTTGTCGTCTAAAATGGAGTGGGTTTGACAACCAAGCAGCTCTTSATTTGTTTCATACTCATCCAAATAACTTCATAGTTTCTATAATAATGTTTTCATATACAAAGTAATATTTAGATAAKAGATTAAAAAATGTATTTAACTCTTATCTAACGTCACCATGTTTCCGTTGGCAATATTGAATATTTATTTACAGTACAAGTAATTTATAAGTAGTGTGATACAAAGTATTTACTAATTTATTCGGATTAAAAACAAGCTTATTATACATATATATATATTTTCTTTTTTAGTAACTTACATCCAACAAAACATTACACATATATTTAGTTATATAAAGTAAAAATTACACATATGATTGTTTAATGGCTACACAAAAAAAAGTACAACCATTGATATATTTTTATAAAAATAAATAAATAAATTTACATTTTTTCAAAGTTATTACTCTGTATTAGAGGTGATCAACATTAGTCCGGCATGTTGGCCCGGGCCGGCCCGGCCGAAAAAGTGAGGGCTTTGAGCAACCAAAAATATCAATCTTTAGTTCAAAAAATCGGCTCGGCCCGCATAAGCCTGCATAGGCCCGTAAAACCCGCTCATTTTGGACGGATTTCAGCTAGACTTTTTATATACAAGTCCGGCTCAGCCTGCCCATTTGATCACCTCTACTCTGTATGTCACTATATATATTCCAATCTCAACGATTTTCTCTTCCTCTGCAATAGGAGTTAATAACATTAAGAACTCAATTTCATGTGTACTTTAAGTTCTTTACTATTTGAAAGAAATATTTTAAATAACCCATCTTAGTACCTAAAATTTACACAATTTCCAAAGCAATTACAATTTAAAAAGTGACAAATTCGAAAAATAGAGTAACAATTTTAGACACGCATAATGCGACAAAAAAAACTAAAGGACAATGTTAGAGCATCTCCATCAGGTGACTAAAAACAATCATCCCTCCTCTTTTTTTTGACGGAAAATCGCTAATTTTATTAAGAACATCCAAAATTACATCCGATAGCACCTCATTAGGGGCCTCTTCAAGCCATACATGATGCTACAAGCGTAGTGTGTGATACTGAGCTGGAGATTAGAGGGGTTTGATTTAGGTTCTCCCTAGCCACGTGAGCCACTTGCAGTCGAGTCGAGGTGTACTTTGGACAGACGAGAGGTGTCTCGACGGATGAGATGCTGCGAATGCCTGATGAGTAATGAAAGTCCCTCCTGAGGTTCCGCCAAAGGGGATTCGTCCACAAGAGGGATTCGTCTGGTGGTAGGATCCGTCTACTGGAGGATTCGTCTGGCGGAACCTGAAACAAAGAAGATAATCTTACGATTATCCTCCCTCCGATGCCTAAGTCAGTAATCAATGATGGAGGGGCTAAAAAAGGAAAGTAAAGAGTTTATAGGAATCTCCCTTTTCTGGTGGGTACAAGAGGTGTGATGTGATGTGAGGAGAGCAATAACTGCTGGGTAATAACTGTTGAGTAATGAATAAAGTGAATAGTAAATGTCCCCAGTATTTATACTGCTTCAGTTGGGAACATCTCCCAATCAGGGGGTGCCACGTGGCACTTAATTACTGGCAAGGTGTGTGGCTGGCTTTTAACTGAGCCTARATGTAGCCCATTTTCCACTAGGGTTATTCCTCCAGATTTACCCTTTTTTACCATATCATCATTATGCTAATGATGATGTAACACCCCAATAATTCTCCACCTTTACCTGTGAAATAAATAAACTAAAATACGGAGAACCATTGGCGTGTCACTGCCACGTGTTCAAACGTTTAGGCAAAACAACCTTTTGCAGCGGAATTCAAGTTAGCAAAAATAGTTCAAACCAAGATATTAAATCCCAACATGGAAAAACTCGTTTAACAAGTTGGAACCANGGTGGTGGCTAGGTGGGCCTGCGGTGGTTTTGGGTGATGTTGGGGTGAGTGGGAGAGAGTTGGGTGGTGGTTGGGTGAGTGAGTTAGAGTGGTTTTGTCACCACGTGGAAAATAGAAAACTCGAGGCCACGGTGTGGATTTTCCAAAACCTCGAGGCCACGGTGTGGATTATGAAAACTTAATATGTCACCACGTAGATTTTGATAAAACTCGAGGCTACCATATAGAATTTCCCTTTTCTTTTTTAGTAACTTACATCCAACAAATTTTTATGTTCCCCAATACACAACTTACAAGTTCAATATATTTAGTTATATAAAGTAAAAATTACACATATGATTGTTTAATGGCTACACAAAAAAAAAGTACAACCATTGATATATTTTTATAAAAATAAATAAATAAATTTACATTTTTCCAAAGGTATTACTCAGTATTAGAGGTGATCAACATTAGTCCGGCATGTTGGCCCGGCCCAGCCCGACCGAAAAAGTGAGGGCTTTGAGCAACCAAAAATACCAATCTTTAGTTCAATAAACCGCCCGGCCCGCATAGGCCAGTAAAACCCGCTCATTTTGGGCGAATTTCGGGTAGACTTTTTATATACAAGCCCGGTTCAGCCTGCCCATTTGATCATCTCTACTCTGTATGTCACTATATATATTCCAATCTCAACGATTTTCTCTTCCTCTGCAATAGGAGTTAATAACATTAAGAACTCTTGTCAAAAAAAAAAATAACATTAAGAACTCAATTTCATGTGTACTTTAAGTTCTTTACTACTTGAAAGAAATATTTTAAATAACCCATCTTAGTACCTAAAATTTACACAATTTCCAAAGCAATTACAATTTAAAAAGTGACAAATTCGAAAAATATAGTAACAATTTTAGACACGCATAATGTGACAAAAAAAACTAAAGGACAATGTTAGAGCATCTCCATCAGGTAGTGATGGCAGTGAGTAAAGGACCCTGCCCGGATCCGAGGATCCAGATCCATTTTTGACGGATCTGGATCCTAAAATTTAGGACCCTGATGGATCTGGGTAAGATTTGGATCCTACTTTTAGAAAACAGATCTGGACCGGGTCCTCCTYTAGGACCCTGTCCAGGATCCGTTTACCCATTTTTTAAAAAAAGTATATAAAATATGTTGGATAATAGTAATACTACTGAAGAATGTACTAATCCATTATTTTGATAGTTTGACCCAAAACTAATTATACTCTAAATCAAAGTATATTTGTCTTTGAAACTTTGTTTTTCTTGTACGTTAAATGACTTAAATATTTAATTATGTATGATTGTTTGTAAACTCACGAATATTGAGAGACGTAAGGAAGATATATGTTGTTTTAAGCTTTTTAAATCAAAATATTGTTCAATAATTATTGTTTTTCATTTGAAGTAAAAATTAAGAAAGGATCCATTTAGGACCCAGATCCATAGGATCCATACGGATCTGGATCCGGGTCCTAAAAATTAGGACCCTAATGGATCCGAGTAGGATCTGGATCCTACCCTAAAAAACGAATCCGGGTCTGGATCCTAGAGGACCCTGCCCGGATCCGGTCCATTGCCATCACTACCATCAAGTGACTAAAAACAATCATCTCTCCTCTTTTTTTTGACGGAAAATCGCTAATTTTATTAAGAACGTCCAAAATTACATCCGATAGCACCTCATTAGGGGCCTCTTCAAGCCATACATGTAACGAATCATACGAACGACTAATGAATGCTAACTTGTGTGCAACACGATTTCCAKTTCTATGAACAAAAGAAAAAGAACAATAATGTAACACCCCTTGGTGTGAACAGGAGCCCACTAGTAGATATTGTCCTCTTTGGGCCTAGCCCGCAAGGATTTGCTTTTGGTGYGGGCTTGTTACCCACCCAAAAGGCCTCTACTAGGTTGAGGTATCAATCTACTCTATATAGTAGACTTCGTTCTCCTCAACTT
>SNQN01000043.1:189218-200479 GCA_008642245.1 Bassia scoparia | reverse complement strand
TTCAGTTTCTATTTGGGATGCTCCTTTTAAATAGTTGTTCACATCTAAAACTAACTTTTTCACATTTTACCAAACCAATCTAAAAATAACTTTTTCACATTTTACCTACTTTATTTACTCTAACATTAATGACTTACCCCTTTCTAAAGTCAACTTTCATTACTTTACCCAATCTTTTCACCCAAAATWACTATTTCYCATAAAATTTCATTCACACATTTACTCTTTTACCTAACTTATTCAACTTTTTACCCAACTTACTCAACTATTTTATTCAACTCAATCAACTCTTAAAAACCGTTCCACAATGGTATGGAACATCTAAAAAAAACGGAGGGAGTATAAAATTACAAACTTCTTTAAAAAGTGATATCAACTAAATTCGTGAAAAGGAGCAGCAGAAAAAAAAGGATTGGCCAAAGTGCATCAAATCCTTGGCATGAAAAGAGACTAACATCACTCCACGAGCAAACTTCATAAAAATGCAGAAAGAAAGTTACTATAAGAGATGAGCTATACTTGAGTAAACAGACGATTATATATATGATAATCTTCTAATTTTAGACCGACCATGGTTGTATCATACACATAACAATTAAGGGACTCAATGCTGGGGCACTTTAATAGTGACATTACAATTATATTATTATATGAGAGATCAAGTTAAATATCAAGCAGAGTTTAGTTTTGTATAAAAGGACATGAAAAGCCTCTTAAATGTTTGTGTTTTGTTCTTATTACATGATTCCAGTTCATCAATCTTAATTTTCATCTTCTCTCTTAATCATCACCACTTAATCTATCCAAGCAAAGTCAATTTATAACACAGCTTAGGCAGACAGCTAATACAAGTAAGATCTAGATAGAAGAATAGCTTCAGAAAAAGAAATATAGAAGATTACCTTGCAAAATTACGGCCATCAATGCAGACAACAATCATAGTTGGCAGCATTATTTTATCTTGAACTTCAAAGGACTTCACATACTCATATTTGCTGTTTGCCATGAGCTACCTAATTGGTAGTTCTGTTCCCCATACAGTTCAATAGATCAGATCACATWAATAACAAGAACAATTTAAAATTAGTCCGAAAAGCACAATAAGCTTTTATTCACAAATTAACATTTTACTTGATGAAAACTAGAATCAACAGTTCATCTATAGATGCAGAATAAGTTTATACTGGACAATTGAACTACTATAGATAGTGCGCATACTGCCCAACTAACCATATGCAAATGACGATTTTTCTTGATAAATAACATGACATTTGCAAATCATGACAAACCAAACATACAGGTGCTATAGTAAGTCTCTTATACACATCTAATTGTGTATAAGAGACAGGTGCGCATACTGCCCAACTAACCATATGCAAATGACGATTTTTCTTGATAAATAACATGACATTTGCAAATCATGACAAACCAAACATACAGGTGCTATAGTAAAAGGTCAATAAGTAGATAAACCTTAGAATCTTAACAACGTGATAATTGGAATAAAATTAGTTCAGCAGGATAGTGAGGATAGTGAGCAGTACTGTAGCAATTCATACTGGCAGTACTTCCATTGGGGCATTGAGTAAGTTTCAATAATAACTGCAATGYGAAGAAGGGAACTAATTACTCCTCAAGGYTGAGATTCATAAAAAGGTTATAACTTTGGGTTGCTCCTCACTCAAAGGAAAGTAATAGATTAAGGAGGTATGGAGTACAAAAGGCAAGAGAATCACTAGCATCTCAGTAAGTAATGAGATAGGCACTATCATGTGATCAGTGGCAGACCCAGGAATTTCAAACAGGGATGCAAAAACGATCGTCATATATTTCGGTTTTACAATCGGGTCATCCTGTTGCGTGCCGGGTATTCACATAAATATATATAAAAATAATACATAATACAAATAATACTTAAAGTCTTGCCATCCAAAATAACATCATAAGAGTCTTACAATATTTAATGTCTTACAATCCAACTTAAAAATACAAAAGTCTTACAAATTCATCCTTCAAGTCTTGGACTCGCAACATGTRGAGAATCAATGCTTTCATTGCAAGTTGTTTGAGGTTTCATTCTTTTAACTATGAATGCACGAAGATTTGAATTGGTTGTTTACCAACGAATTTTGACTTCTTTGAACTTGAACTACTCGACATTTACTAATTAAATGAAAAATAAAAATRTATAACAATTCTAAGTGTCCAACATTTCAACAAGTGAACAAGGCAAGTGACAACATAAATCAATAATCAACTATCAACTTATCAACTCAATAGTACATAATACATCAAATCAACATTTGATTATTTGAACAATTTAAACAAACAAACAAATCAACAATTTAACTCACTAGAAACAAATCAAACAAGTTTATWATCAATTCTAACTAATTTACAAATTAGGGATTTAGGGTTTATATATTGGAATTATAATACAATTATACAAATTAAAAATATACAATTAAAACTAGACATTCACTATTTAACTAACAATTTATTAAAATTTCATAATCTAATTGAAAAGAATGGAAGAAGAAGTAGAAAAATTAACTACAATTAGCATCAAAACGACTCCACCGAACGAAGCGTCGAGGCTCGAAGCGACGAAGCACAAGCCAATTAGCCGACAGGAGTTTGGGCCGCAAGTGGCGTCAATAGTCGGACGGAGTTCGGCGGCGCGGGAGCGGAGTAGGGGGCAGTGAGCGTGAGGGAGGCAGTGAGTCAGGTGAGAGGTTGAGAGAAGTGAAAGCTTTTCTTTCGTCTGTTTTCCATTTTTTATTCAGCGTTTCTTTAATTTTTTTTTAAAACAAAAATTGTCTCATTTTTTTAAAAAAGGGGTGTAGGGCCCATTTGCACTTAGTGGGGTCGCCGCTTAGCATGTGTATGACGGCATTTGTTTTTTAGATAGAACCAAACAACGTCAAAGGACCTAGGAGTAACAATGGTGAGAAGAAATTCACTAATGAATCAAATATTGGGTAGAAAATATATACTCTCAATGGTGAGCATATTTTCCTCAAAGAGGAAAACAAAACAACTGGAGAATCGAGGAGCATGAAGAATGGCCAACTGTGAAATGTGGGCACTGAAGACTGCTGAATAATTTTTTTTGCTTTCCCACTTCCCAAAACGACGTGTTTTGGGAGGCAAAGTTGACCCGCACCCAAAACGCGTCGTTTTGGGTGTGCAGAAGGAAAAAACATTGCGGTAGAAGAGAGGGGCGCGTCAGGCCAGCGAGTGGCATCAGCGCCATGTGTGCGCGCGTCAGTCCAGCTGGTAGTGAGGAGCCAATCAGATTTTTTTGTTTAAATTACAACGGTATATCATTTTACCCATTTTCTAATTTATAAAAAAAAATTAAAAAAATTACAACGGTCATATTTTTTCCTCCTCTATAAATAGACACTCATTTTGCTATATTTTGAACACTTTGAGAAAATCAGATAATTAATTGTTTCATTTTCCACTTAATTTCTACAATTAAATCCTTCTTTCAAGGTAAGTCACTTAACTTAACTATTTTTTTTTTTTCTGAAATTATATAATTTATTGTAATCTTTTTCGACATGATATGTGTTTTTTAAAATTTAAAGCGTATAGGTGTACTTAGGAAATGTATAGCTTTCATAACGATGGTGTGCGGTGTTAATGTATTATTGTTGTACTAAATGAAATCATTACTTATCATTCAAATCAATCATCATAGCCTTAATCCATATGTGGGGTCGGCTAACATGAACCAAATGTGATTATTCGGGAGGTCATACCACATAAATTTTCCTCCTCACTCCCTCCGATCGGAAGCCTCATCTCTTGCAAATCCAACTGCTTCAGATCTTTTCTAACTCCTTCCCACAAGTCATTTTTGTCTCCCTCTACTCGTTTAAAATCCCTTGATCCACTCTTTCACTCTTCGCACTGGTGCCCCCTGAGGTCTCGTCTTTACATGCCAAACCAACGCAAGCGGTTTTCCTTAACATGCTTGCAATATCTGCAACACAACTTTCTGGCGGATAACTCATTTCTTATTCGATCTCATAGAGTGTTCCGCGCACTCCATATTAAACATCCGCATCTCGGTGACCCCAACTTTGAAAATGCTCTTTCTTGGAGCAACATTCGTCCATAAAGCAAAACTGGTCTTATAGCAGTCTTGTAAAATTTTCCTTCAGTTTTAAGGGATGCTTCGATCAATACACTCCTGTTAGCGCTCTCATTTACCACCTGACTTAATCTATGAGCACATCTTGGTCAATATCCATTCTTTTGGATGATTGACCAAGATACTTAAAGCAATACATCATGGTCAAGTCTTTCCGTCCAACTCACCACCCATATTGGTCCCACTTGAGACCCAAATCGACATTCAAATACTCAGTCTTACTCCGACTTAGCTTAATCACTCGAGATTCCAACTTGTCTCATTGCTCCAACTTGGCATTAACCCAGTTCAGTTTCATCCAATACAATATCATCGCAATAACATACAATGTCATGGTACGCTCCTCTTGGATTGGCCTTGTCATCCATTATAACCAAATGCAAAGGGAAAGGCGTCAATGCCGACCCTTGATGCAAACCAATCGTTATAGGGAAATCCTTTGTCATTCATCACAAGTCCTAACATTTGTTGACACACCCCGATACATGTCTTAACTAGGTCAATGTACCTCGGGGATACTTTTTTCAACATTGCCACCAAGTACATCTCTGGTACTTTGTCATAAGCCTTTTCTAGATCGATAAGACATATGGAGGTCCTTCTTCTCGCCTATAAAAACTCACATTTGTTTAACAAATGAATTGCTTCTTTGTGGATACTTCGGATATGCTAGTGCATGCCCTTACCGTTGTTCTATTACCTCATCCACAACTTCATAGTTATGAATGAAAAAATTAAGTAATTCTATTATTCGAACATAATAACGTTTAAGTAGTCAGTAAAATATTTTATTTATTTTTAAAGTAATCAGTGATTATGAAAATGTTTTAAATCTAATCAAGTAATCATGATTAATTACTTATAAAATATTACTAACTTAAGTATGTTTAGATATAAAAATAGGAGTGGGAATATAATAAAAGATGATGGTGTAAATATGGTGGGGTATAGGAAAAAGTAGGAGAGAGAGTGTTGAGGAAAAAAAATTTTGATTGTTGTTGTGGAGGAAAAAGTTAAGTTGWGGAAAAATTGGGTGGGAAGAGAGAGAAAGTAAGAGAGAGAGTAGTGAGGAGAGGAAAAATTCCTCTCCATTGTTAGTGCTCTTAAAGCTTCTATAGATGACCAATATTGGACGGGAGTCATAATTGCTTTATGAAGAGTTTACTATAGTAAAAGTTAAAAATGGAAGTAATTCTTAGAATGTTCAGTACAGACCAATGCATCATTGCCTAAGACCACCACAAGAACCACCATTACTCACATTTTGCTAATTAGGCCACCATAAGAGCCTTAAGCCTCTATCTTCCCAAACCCATACAAAAATCTCTATAATTATGTATTCCACCCGACAACCACAACCACCCTAACCGGTGCCAAATAGCAAGATAGCAATGATGTCCATCAACAAACTGACTTCAATTGACAAGCGCTACATAATCACTTGAGTATCAGAATTACAAATATTCTCAACTAATTAGTAGCAAAACAGAAACAGCCCTATAAAATTTTGCAATATTGCTTCCTGCATCATCCTACTTTCTACTCCTAATCAATATTTAGCTTTAATAAACATCCTTAGAACAGGAATATCTTAATAAAAACAATAATAAGGAATTAATATCATTAGAACAGAACACGAATAAAGTTTTGCAATAATAGAAGAGATAGAAGTGCCTTTCCAAGTTGAAAAATGTGGAAAAATTAATATCACGATGCCTTTAATAAATGAAATACAACATCAATATGTAAGTACATGAAAAACTACATGCAGGATAAAATAATCAAACAAATTTTACAAGTCAACCCAACGAAAACACTGCTTATTGGATTTTTGCATATATGGTTAGCAATAAACAATTATCTGGAAAAGAAAACACAGATTACCCTCAAAAAAGGCAAGACTTTTTTTGTATTAAGTGAATTGAAAAGCATGAATCAAATGCATTACTAACCCAAACTCCAATCATATTATCCGACTTACAATTTGACAACATATTTTCTAATTTCAAACTCGATTACTGTAGTGAATATTCAATAACAAAAATATCACCATTGCAACTCACTAACTAAATGTTAATTTGTAAATCAACATCAATCATCATTTATCAAGTGGGTGTAAATTTCTAAATCAATAACTCAATAAAAAAACATGGGAAATTTCATCCAATTAACAGTTAAACCCAACTAATTAACCTATTATACCCTTAAACTAACTAATTAACATTACCTAATTAATCTCTCATTGACCACCAACCTTGCAACACCACTCAACCACCGTACTACCACCACCGGCCACCCCACACAACCCCACTGCACGACCACTGCCTCCCCATAACCACCACCACCCCATCCGAAATTAAACCTCATGGACCACCGCTCCACTCCGGACACCGCCACAAACTACCACTCCTCCCACAAACCTTGAAGCACACATCCACACATCTCCATCAACAAGCCCTCCTCCACGCAACCCACCAAGACCCAATCAATTCGAATTGAAATCACAGAATTGAACGAACTAAACGAAACTCCTAATTCAAATTTCGAACTCAACGAAACTCCAATCCAGAATTGAAATCGCAAAAGAGAAGAAACTAATCTATTACTATGAGGGTGTCTCACTTTCTGGTTTGTTTCTTAATAAGTGTCTCACTTTCCAAATCGCGGTTTTTTAGTAAAATTTTGGTTGGTGATGATGTGTGACTGTATGAGGGTGGGGGCCAAAAAATAGCAAAAAAGGATTAAATTAGGTATATTGATTAATATTTTAATAAAGTAGGTGTAGAAAAAAATAGTATTTTATTTGTGGTCCCCACGTAAAAGAGAGAAGAATTAATATTTTAATTGTGGGCCCCACTCCAAAAAAGGTAGGAAATGAAAGTGAGACATTTATTATGAAACATCCCAAAATAGAAAGTGAGACACTTATTAAGAAACGAAGGAAGTATTTAATAACAGGGTTTTTGCATACATTGATGACACATGACACTTCCATACTATTTTCATTTAATTATTATTTTTTTAAAAAATACCATTTATTCGATGAACAGATGCGATATGTTGATATGGGAATAGGTAGTTTAAAAAAAATAAAAAAAAAATATGGAATATTATATTTCATTGTTGATCTTCAAAATTCAGCCCAAATATCATAAATAATTCTGCCCCAAAACCAAACAACAATATATAACCCCAAACAATAGAGAAATCCCAACAACAAAAAAAGCCCCTTAGCTGGGTAAACAGTGGCGTGACATTTTTGCCCTCTCCTCTTCCTCATAATTACACATTGCCATGTAACCTTATCTCTTCCCCTTCCAGCCATTTCACTCCTTTTCCGTGTTAAGGTCTTCTCTCTCCTCCCCTTCTATTTTCCTTTCTTCTTTCCTCATTCGTTTCTTCCTCATTTTAATGGATTACACTCACCACCATTTTCGCTACCTTTTTCATTCGATTCTTTCTCCGATACACTCACTGGCATTTCGAAAGGTTGTTTTCATTTCGCAATTTCTGAATTCCTTTGGTGGGCGTTGGCGATGACCGCATGCAACCCAGGGGGCGCGAAAAGGAATCTTTGAGCGTGGTTGTTGCGTTGTGTTGGTGTTCAAGTAAAGCTGATCTACTAAATCTTATGAATTGTTGTTGCTTAATTTTCAAATCTCATAGATTAATCGGTTCTGTTCGTTTTTTCAAACCATTTACCACTACTGCATCTTGCTTCAGAGGAGAGAGAAGAGAGTGAGAAAATGGGGGAAATGGTGACGACACTTCTAAAGAAAGCTTACTTGGCACTGAGGGTCCCACTTCGTTCAACAATGGCGGTGCTGCTTTCGGTGACCTTTCATGCTCGATCATGTTTTGTTACAGGTATGTGCATCTATTGGTTTGATTTTATTTTTTAGGGCTATTATTGTTTGTTGATGATTTTGAAACTTGATTTTGGTTTTGGGGTTTTGTTGCTTGGATTCAATGTAAGAGTTCAAATTTATGTTTTAGGATTTGGGTTGAATTAATTGTAGCTTTGATCTAAGGTTTCGAATTCAACTTTCTTATTTTTTTCGAATTCCCTAATTTCTTTAATATTTATAATTAAACTAATTTTCCCCCTTTTCTTTCTCTTTCTTCTTTTTCTCGCACTTTACCGGCGTTTTGTTCGGTCTGAGGAATTCCTTAATGTTGTTGCGTTAAATTTTGGTTTCTTTAGGGTTTCATTTTGTATTTTTTGGTGTGAGTTTCGCAAAAAATTATGAAGAGTGAATATTCATTTTTTCGCTAATTAGGTTTTTTGGAATATAGATGAATTGATTTTTTGTGATTATTCGTTGCATCTTTTTGTATATAATATAATATTGAATTTGACTTATTCATTTGATGAATGCTTGTTTCAGGTTAAAGGAGATTTGTATTTTGTTATACTTAAATCATTGTTTTGGATAGAGATTATAATGCGGAGGTAGTTTTATGCAGAGAGAATTGATACATTCAATGAATGAAAGGGTGTCATGGCCAAATGTATCTCCAAAGAAAATAATCAAAAGTTCCGAGACACGAGGGGACAAACGGAAGCTGATAATGTTCAATCTTAGATTATGAATGACATGTAGTTAAGATCCCATTTCAAGTTGTTTGATGTGAAATTTTGGGTTTTCGTTTTGCATTTTCCTTATCCTTTTTGGATTTGAAATTGAATTACTAGAACCAGATGCTTTATTTATTTTGCAAGTTGTTTTACACTTGGGCGATTGGCTTATACACACTATTAGGCTGCTCAATCTGCTAATAGCAAGCTTCATTAGGTGCATTCTAAACGAATTGAAAAAATTTATGGTCAATGCAAATAAAGTTCATTCCAAGGTTGGGTTGACCCTCAAACGGAGTTGTATATATGAAGCTACAACTCCCGTCTTCTAAACTATTACTTTGAGTCTGGGTTGTGAGGTGTTTGACTCTTATCTGAGATGTCTTGTTGTGTCGTCTGATGATCCTTTCTTTTGCATTCTGATTCAATGCCTTGCCTTTTGCTGTTGATGGTTATATACTTTATCTACTTTCGCTTTTTTAGAAAATTAGACTAAAAATGCCTACATGAAGTACCTTTATTCTGGATGAATTATCTTGCTTGATTCTTGTGATGTACCATTTGTGTGTTTGTGTCTAATAGTCGGTGTGAAATTCCCCATAAGCTCATTGTCAGAACAAGGAAATATAGGTGAAGGCAGGTTTAATTAGGTTAATCAATTTAAATTTTTGTTTGTGAGTTAGGTTGAACAATCGAATCGATTTTTTTTTTCTTCAATTGAATTCAATATGTTTACTGTATTAGTTCAATTCAGTTCCTATAATCAAGGGTTTAATTACTTAATTAATTATTTATTTGTCTCCTTTCTATTTGAACAATAGATTTTTCGGGTGGGATTGTTTTGAATTAGCACTCACAATTCTGAGCATTGGGTACTATACTTGCCTTGCCTTTAAATTGAACCATTGTATGATCTCATCTCACAGGTATGGATGCCCTCTGTGCTCAAAATCAGTTTGTGACATGTCTAAAGTGTGGGAGGAATTTGACATGGAAATTGCTGCARCACCCATGCCAGAACCTTATCAGAACAAGACGGTGAGTAGATCTCGTACCTTATCAWGTCTAACTATAGCTGGTGTGATTATGAGACCTGTTTGAGAGGGATATTGTTTCCTTCTTATGGCTTATTTGAGTTATTTGTATTAAAGGTAATGTAAAATGATAGGAGGAGACAAATAAATGAGCATGAAACYRAATAGAACTGTGATTGAGAAGATTATGCAAGTAGTAATTTGAGAATGGAGATATGGGGGAATTATCTTCCCTAATAAAATTAAATTTTAAGGTTTTCTCTTTATGCTCCTTGGGATGTATCAGTAATCGTAATCCATAAATGCAGGTGAACGACTGTGGGTCAAAATCTTGTGTGCAGTACCATATCGTTGTTCAAAAATGCCCGTACTGCAAATCTTACAATACTCGCCCACTAAGCGGCTGAATGTGGCTGTTTTCAGCATTAAGGATATGTTTTCGGTAATATGATCTCTTCTGAAAGTGWCAAGCTRTGAAGGAGTTAAATGCAAGCTCAACATACAGACCATGACAATAGTGAATAATTAACGAGTATTTCCAAAAAAAGTCCATCCCAAACATAAAAGGTCAAAACAAAATGTGTTATGGTCCTCTTTTGCTGTGCTACTCTCCTAGAGAAACAATGACTCCTGCGTTAGTATTTGCCTTTTTGAATGCTTGTATGTGTGTGTGTGGGGGGGGGGGGTGTCAGTATTTGCCTTTTTGAATGCTCTATATCTGTTTTTGTTGATTCATTCTATCTAGACTACTATTAAATGCTACTGATACCCATATAGCTTGACTTGTGGTTTGACCCCATAAACAATGGAGTCAACAAAGAAGCTAGGGAGCTGAATCAAGTAATTGAGGCGGCATAAGAAGAAACACCATTCAAAAGCTTGATCTGGCTCATCTGAGCGAATACACCATTTGGCTTGGAAAGAAGGATGTTGCTGCAGCAGGCCCATCCGGACAAGATTGTATGCATTGGTGCCTTCCTGGAGTTCCTAATACATGGGTTGACATACCATGTGAATTGGTTCTCCGCAATTTTGGGGATAGAATGTTGAATGTGAAAAAATTGCATCCACTTGAGCAAAAAAAAGAACAGTGACTTGCTTATGGCCCTTTTAATGGGATCTGTTGTATAGGATAAAGTCCCGTCATGTGTGTGTCAAATCACCTTTGATGCTTACAAACTTGAGCAGTTTTAAGGGTCAGCAAGCTGGTTCCGATCAAGTCACGAACCAATCTGAAGATTTTTCTTATCGTGGAAGGTCAATTTGCTCTCTTCCTCTGAAGCATAATTCAATCATCAGAGTGCTTCACTATTCATTCCAGATTCAACACATTCATTGTCTCATTGATCTGCTGGAAGATGTTAAATTACTACAGGACTGTCGTTCAAAACAGTTTGATTTTGCAGAATTCTTGTAGCAGTAAGAGAACACAAGTCCTAAGCTGTTTATAGGTTAGAACATTCATCCATAAATTCTTTTACTT
>SNQN01000043.1:136192-154544 GCA_008642245.1 Bassia scoparia | reverse complement strand
GCTATGTGCCGAGCAGCTGGTGGTCGGATGTGCGAGCGGTGGTGGCGACTAAGTGCATAGGCCTGGGTTGGGCGCGAGGTGGAAGAGGGAGGGGGGGGGGTACGCCTGGTTCGGTAAGTGAGGGGGAAGTGGGTTTTGCGCTGGGCTAAGTGAATCGGAGTGGGTTTGGGCTGGGCTAGGTTGGTTCAAGGAGGAGAGAGAAGTTGTAAGTGCATAGAACATGTAGCACAAATTGCAGAACCAAAGACTAAAATTGTAGGAACATATTAGTTATACATGTAGAAACTTCGAAACAACTATAGGATAGAGTAACAAGTGTGGAACATGAGGAGTTCTCATATTTCATAAAAGAATAAGTTCTCTCATGGATTCTGCACCTAATTATATTACTAGTATTTTTACCGATGCGTGCGGCAGTTGCGTCAAAGAAAAAAATGTTTTTAATTTTTTATATATCAATAAATTCTTTGATTTTTTACGTTTATATCATGTTATTCATATACGAAGTATGTCACAGAAAGCAACAAGATTTAACAAAAAGCAATACTAGCGCTTAAATAATAAATAGCAAATAATATGTCTGAGACTAACTAGTTTACAACTTTATAGTAGATGAGCTTCTCATCGGGACTTCTCACCCTTATAATTCTATCAATTACTTACTGCTATCATATAGATCTAATCATACTACATAACTATATATACAACTATATTAATCTACTATATATACTATAATATAGAATACCGACTTTTGAACTGATTTACTCTTCTTCCAATCATTTACTCGTATAGTGTTTATTTGAGTATCGTTGTATCACAAAAGTATCTTTAATTTGTTAATACTTGCACAGAATAAAGTTTAAATTGTATTAATTTGAATACATTAATACCATATACACATTGCAAATTATTTTAATTTATTCATTCATCACTAAGTATATCCATGTATGTTCTTTTATATTATAAATTCTTTAATAGTGCAGAGTGCAAGGCATACAAAGTTAATCATGTTTGACGTAAATATCTTGCCTCTCACACTAAGATGGGTTTTCGAAATCTACATAAGATGTTTTTGACAAAAGAAAGTCTCAGAAAAAGATGGTTAATGAATAGTGCGGTTATAACAACATTAACACACAGGTGATTAGAACTAGATCCCTCCCATTTTGAAAACTTGAATACAATCGACCACAGACCGATAGTATTACTTCCCTTAGGATTAGCGCACCGGGGCAAACCTGTCCGATCGCGCGACCATGCCATGGCAACAAGATATTTTTTGGTGTTAAGAAACCAATCACTTCTCACGATTTTAAATAGAACTTTTAACCACTTGTCTATCCGCATTCTCATGAACATATTAATGGCACACTCCACCATCGTGTTAATTCAAATTCTTTTTGTCCCGAGTAGGAGGACATTACGTACCACTTTGAACTTAACTCCATCATCCATCATAATATTCAAAATCAATCAAATCTAATCTAATCGGTATTATCATGCTCATATCATCATCATATACAAATCGCATTCCAAATGCGAAGCACATACTTTTTTCTACCATCAGTCCACTGTTCCACATCATATCATATATTCATCATTCTATACACCCAATGTGTGCAATCAACATCCATAAAAAAAATACAAGTAAAATATGCTTGTACACAATCATTCAACCATATGTTCCAATCCCACTACCTTCTCTCTCTAAACCAGAAAAATTACCAGTTCAATCACATTCAACAACTTTCTTTTTCTAGTCTCCTCCTAAAAAACCTTCTTTTCACTACCCAAATACAAATACAGTCGATAAGGTCCAATTATGGGAGGAATGCCAATAAAAAGATTTCAATTAAAGTACGCAAGATAATATTCATGAACTGGATGTTGCTGTTAAAGCTGTTCAAATGGCTTCTGCTTTGTGTCAAAGGGTGCAAAGGGTCTCATTTCAAGTCTGATTCTATCTGTTCAATCTAAGGATGACATTCTTGGTCTCTATCGCAGGTATTTGATACAGTATAATTTTTTTTATTTTTTTTTTTTTTTTTTTCAATTTTGTGAGATGGATTTGTGTTATATTTGCATTTTAAATGTGGTTAGTAATTTATTGTTTAATTTAATGATTACATGTGAAATTCCTTGTTTGCAATGCAAAAGTAGGAAGATGGCTTATCTGAGGAAGTTTGGTGGTTGACTGATTTAGTTAGCTTGTAATTTGGGTCTATTTTAGAATAAAGATGTTATAATTGTGGGGAAAGATGTACTTATAATAGATAACATAAGTGTTTATTGAATAACAATGTCAACAAAAAAGTTATTTGAGAGATTGTTAACTAGGTCAAATTATAAATAAGATAGAAATATTATATTTTGTAATGTATCTAGAGTGTTGTTGCCCCAAAAAATTGAAAAAAAAGGAAGAAAGAAGAAAGGTTAGAGTTTTTTTTTTTTTTTTTTTTTTTGCCTCAACTAAGGACACATCGTCAAGTGCTTAGAAAGAGTCTAATTATCTGTAGTGTTTGGCAATTGGCATCATTTTTGAGCTACTATTAAACACAAAGTCAGTTGCCACATTAGCAATAGTGATTTGATATGATGGAGTTGGTCTGCTAGCTTGATCATATTATTATGAAGTTGGTCGTGTTTAGTTGATCATATTGTTGATCTGTAATGACTGTCAATTGTCCTTTTATGCTAGGATAATGATTGAAGTTTGTGTGATTAGCTTGGATTCATATTGCTTGAAAGGTGGAATATATTTTCATTTTTCTAAAAGAACATATCTTCAGATTGTGACGATTTGCTAAAACTCTCTAATGGAAAAAAAAGTCTAGAAAAGATGGTTAATGAGATACGTGGGTTTATACAACATTACACGTGATTGAACTAGATCCCAGCTTCATTTTAGAAACTTGACATAAGTCCGACACGACACGATATTACTATTCCCCTTAGGAATATAGGCACCGGGCACGACCTGCCCGACGCGACCCATGCCCAATGGACAAGATATTTTTGGTGTTAAGAGAACGAGAATCGATCTCACGATCTCTTGAAATCAGAAAACTTTAACCACTTGAGCTATCCGTCACCCTCCAATGAACAACTAGTTTTAATGTGCACACGATGCGTGCTTAGACGTATAAAAATTGTAATATTTCATTAAAAATGATTATAGAGAATGTATTAAATTAAAATGTTTATAACTAATTAGCAATACAATTTATCTAAATTGTAATTATTTTGTAAATAAATGTAACATGAAATTCAATATTATACCATATGTGTTTCAATTCAATCTGGACTAATAAGTTCATTGATTTAGCTTTTGTACTAATTAAGTTACATAATAAATGAAATTTCGATTTTTAATCTCATAATAAGTAAAAGGGTAGTTTAGGCACTTCAAATAAAAAAAAATAAAATTCATTAAGGTTATAAAGGTCATTTAAGAGGGGGACACCATCTTCCTCCCCACTTCTCTTATATAATAGAGATTATTAAATGCTCACTCCAAAAGTCGTGTTATTCAATTTTTTGGTCCAACGTAGGAGACATTAACACACTTTGACACTTACACTCCATCCATCATCATAATATTCATAAACATCAAATCAAATCTAATCTAATGGTATCATCATCATCATCATCATCATCATCATCATCATTAACAATATCGCATTCCAAATCGAAGCACATACTTTTCTACACATAGTCCACTGTCTTCCACACCATCATCATCATCATCAATTCATCATTCTATAACACCCAAATCGTGTGCAATCAACATCCATAAAAAAAAATACAAGTAAATAAAAATGCTTGTACCACATCATTCAACCATTTGTTCTCAATCCCAACTACCATCTTCTTCTCTAACAACCAGAAAAATTACCCAGTTCAATCACATTCAAACAAGCTTCCTTTTCTTCTCAGTTCCTCCTAAAACTAACCCCTTCTTTTCCACTACCCCAAATACCACCAGAATCAGCTGCATAAGGTCCTCAATTATGGAGGGCAATGCCCAAYTAAAGATTTCAACTTTAAAGTCAWCGCAAGATAAATATTCTCATGAACTGGATGTTGCTGTTAAAGCTGTTCAAATGGCTTGTTCTTTGTGTCAAAGGGTGCAACAGGGTCTCATTTCTAAGTCTGATTCTATTGTTCAATCTAAGGATGACAATTCTCTGGTCACTATCGCAGGTAATTTGATACAGTATAATTTTTTATTTTTTATTTTATTTTATTTTTTTTTACAATTTTTGTGAGATGGATTTGTTATATTGCATTTTAAATTGTGGTTAGTAATTTATTGTTTAATTTAATGATTACATGTGAAATTCCTTGCTTGCAATGCAAAAGTAGGAGATGGCTTATCTGAGGAAGTTTGGTGGTTGACTGATTTAGTTARCTTGTAATTTGGGTCTATTTTAGAATAAAGATGTATAATTGTGGGGAAAGATGTACTGTATAATAGATTAACATAAGTGTTTATTGAATAACAATGTCAACAAAAAGTTATGTTGAAGAGATTGCTTAAACTTAGGTCAAATTATAAAATAAAGAAGAATTAATACTTGTAATTGTACTTAAAGTGTTGTTGCCCAAAAATTGAAAAAAAAGGAAGAAGAAAGGTTAGAGTTTTTTTTTTTTTTTTTTTTTTGCTCAACTAAGGACACAATCGTCTAGTGCATTAGAAAGAGTACTGAATTATCTGTAGTGTTTTGGCAATTGGCATCATTTTTTGAGCTACTATTAAACACAAAGTCAGTTGCCCACATTAGCAAATAGTGATGAGTAAGTATAAAAATATCACATATGTGGGATAGTAAGGGTCAATCACCCATTAAAGTAGTATAAAAGTGGGGTCTCATTAAATAAAGTTGTAGGAAAAAAGTGAAAAAGAATTGAGGTGGGCCAATTTTCTATGAAAATGTCGGGGGTTAATTGAGCGTCTATGTTAATTCAAAGACCGTCTATGTTAGTTTAAAAGTTGTCTATGATAATTCAATGGTAGTCTATGTTAATTAATGTAAGTCAACCATGTGATTGACCAATCAACGTGATATTTCTATCAAGGCCCAAATAGTGATTGATATGATTGGAGTTGGTCTGCTTAGCTTGATCATATATTATGAAGTTGGTTGTGTTTAGTGATATATTGTTGATACTGTAATGACTAGTCAATTGTCCATTTTAGCTAGGATAATGATTGAAGTTTGTGTGATTAGCTTGATCATATTGCTTTGAAAGGGTGGAATATATTTACATTTTTCTAAAGCAACATATCTTAGATTGTGACGATTGCTAAAACCTCTCTTATGGACGCGTATATTGTTGATATCTGGCTCACTGGCTGTTAGCCTTAATAGAGTGGTTTGTGTAGACTGTAGACTGTAGACCGTAGATTGTAGACTGTAGACTTGTAGTTGAAAGTGCTGAACAAACATGTCTATTTGAGTGGGATAGTAAAAATATTGAATGAATCGATCGCAAATTGTACCTTACAAGTCAAATAGTTTAGGTAGTAGGGACTAGGGAGCACAGGGTGAGACTTCCTCTTTGAATGTCTCTGGTTCTCAGTTACAACTTTATTTTGGAAGAAAATGCTGGGTGTATAGAAAAGTATATGGCATGAAAGAGATATTGATATGGAGTCCATGGATCCCTGGATCCATCCTAGACATTTTGATTATGGTTAATTTGGCTTTCAACATGGAAATGTGTGAAGAAGACAATCATAGATAAGCATGAGTCATACATTATCTGTAATTTTGTTCTTTGAGACACATTTCTGAAAACCTTTCTATTCATGTTGTTTTGAATAGTGTGATTTCCGGATGTCGAACTCCTATGTTCTAGTTCCTCTAATAAAAAGCATATAATAGTAATATTCATACCCATCAAGAATTTATTATATTAAGTTAATATATTGGGATTGTAGAGTAGGATTATTATTTTATTGAATATTATTAAGTGACATCTAACTCTACATTGGTATTTGTAACCTGACATTGTATTGTTGACAGAAAACACTTACTGGAGGAAATCTATCTAGCATAATGTAACTACTTAACTTGAATTTCTTGATAACGTACGGGACCAAAAAGTTAGAGTCTACCGGTGTGGTTGCTTCTTCTAGTTGAAGTTATCTAGTGTCCACGAGGATGATAATTGGTTAAGATTATGCATATCCATTATGTCTTGAATTGGAAAATTTGGACTTCAACTGGATTCCTAAAAAGCGATTTTTAATATAGCATGACCTATCAAAAGTGGCTCTTGTATATTAGTTCGTTGTGTTATGTAATCAGATTGGAGTGTCCAAGCTACGATCAGTTGGATACTATCTGAATCTTTTGGCAGTAAAATGTCTCCATTGTCTGAGGAAGATGTTGAAGCTCTTTCAAAGCCAGAGGCAACTGTCCTCTTGGATTCTGTAGTACAAACTGTCAAATAGAGTGTTTAGCTGAGCTCCTCAATATGAATAAAAGGTCCAATAATACCCTTAAGAAAGCAGAAGTTCTTGAGGCAATTAGGCAATGCAATTCCAGGGTGGTTCTAGTGGTAGATTTGGGTACTGGATCCTGTTGATGGTACATTAGGTTTTGTACGCGGGGACCAATATGCTGTTGCTCTAGCTTTAGTAGAAGATGGAGAAGTTGTGCTTGGAGTTTTAGGTTGCCCTAATTATCCGTTAAGGAGGGAGTGGCTGTCCTACCATCATCGCTACTATAGGATCATATCCAAGCTAACCCCTCCAAATTCTGAATCTTGGGATAAAGGATTTGTATTATGTGCTAGAAAAGGTAGTGGTAAAGCTTGGATGCAGCCATTATTCCCACAATCTATGAAGTTGGGCTKTTCAAAATCTCCCAGACCTATCTATGTGTCTCCCATCGAAGATCCTGCCCTGGCTACTTTCTGTGAGCCTGTTGAGAGGGCAAATTCGAGCCATTCTTTCACTGCTGGTCTTGCTCACAGCGTCGGAGTTAGGTGCATTTCTCTCTTCTTCCGTAGTTCTGAAGCTTGTTCCTATGCCAGCTTTCTCTCTCTCTCTCGCTCTCTCTTTTTAAAATTTATATTCTTTTTACATAAAAACTGTCAGTGAGATATCCACTAAAATTCTTAATCAAGCTCCACTTGGCCAAAGCTGAGCCCTCTTCCCTGATTACTGGAGGAAATCTTTGTTCTGATATGCAAGAGCTGGCCTTACGAGAATCATTTGGTGGGACAAGAGCTTATTGTTGTTGGTTTTTTGAAGGATTACTTTTAWATTATGAATCACTTTAAATAGCCATTGTATTCGATGTTAATATTTGCTTGAGAAAAATAAAGATTGAAGCCATGCCTGACAAGAGAGAAAATACCATTKATAATTTTTAGGAGTGTTAGGTTGTTGACCTATTAGCTATTTTGGACTTAGATACTGAAATATACTAATTTTGAAGACATGATATAGCCACACGACTACACCATWTGTCCATTTCATTCACCATGTTTTGCTCTTAGAAGGAAAAACCTTAACTTCCTATAGGATGTTGTGAGTCCGCCTACCAATAACAGAAATGCAGTACCAGACCTGAAAATATAGTGATCATTTTCATTCCAGCTAGTTTACTCCACTCATAATTAGTCGCAAAAAGAAATCCTGGAAAATTTAATTTCTCTTGCTCTCCCCATCAACTTATAAAAGATTGTTTACTATTGTTGCAGGAAGGAACCACTACGTGTTTACAGCATGGTCAAGTATGCTGCTGTAGCTCGCGGGGATGCAGAAATATTCATGAAATTTGCAAGGTCTGGTTACAAAGAGAAGATATGGGATCATGCAGCCGGTACAATTATTATACAGGAGGCTGGCGGTGTGGTAACAGATGCAGGAGGGCAGCCCCTGGATTTCTCAAATGGCATATATTTGGAAGGCCTGGATCGTGGCATAATAGCTTGTGCTGGAGTCCAGTTACATCAGAAAATTATCCGAGCTGTGGATGCTAGCTGGGATTCCTCCTGCTTGTGACTTACTCAGCAACAAAGTCCGAAAAGGAGTCCAGAATTTTTGCTGGGTAAGTAGTTATCTTCCCTAGTTAGCTTTAGTCTCACTGTTTAAGGATAGTACAAATTTTGCAATATGTATTTCTCGTAGTTAAATTATAGCTTGAACCTTCAATAATCGCAAGCTTTTGCTGTGCACTTGAATACTTGCAAGCCTTCATAGTTTTGTTGGCAGACTAAGAAACCTGTGAAATTCTTTGTTCTGAACTCACAAATGGCCAGTAAAGAAATAAAGTTGGGAATATAATTTTGAGCTTAGCAGGGAACTGCCCTCCCCTAATGCTTTCTCTCTCTTGAGTTGGGCTAGCCCAACATTGTGTATAGTTGCCGAAATATTGGGCTGCCTTTGTTTACTGGGCACCTACCCAAATCTATTGTCTTTCRTMTTTTTTTGGTTTTGTTTTCCTTTTCTTTTTTTGTCAAATGAAAATGTCCTCTTGTACGCATATAATTGGATGACATTTTTTATTGGACAAGCTTAGCATTGTAGGATATTGTAAATGAGCTAGGGAGGGTTTGAAATAAAGTTAGTGGAAAGAACGAAAATGAGTAAGGAGGAGAAGAGGAGGGAGAAAATTTGGGCGAGCCTAGGGGTTAGAGATGCAAAAAATTATTAACTCAACTCTTAAGAAGCTGATAAGTGTTGGTATTTAGAATATGTTATTGTTGTAGGAATAACTGTTATTCTACAATGTCGTGCTTTGGAAATAAACTAGAGCATCTGCCGTGCTTTGGAAATAATGGTTTCTCAACTCGTTAATTATGCTTCAAATACTTTTAATTTTTCTTCAAGTCATTTCCTGAATCATAACCTTAAGAAAAATTCAGAGTTGATGTTTTCATTGCAAACATATCATGCCCTGTTCATGGTTTTTCCTTGTAATTCCAAGAATGCCTCTCTTATCGTTGAAATGAACAGAAATATTTTGTTGTTTTTTTGTTTTTTTTGGTAGTTAGAGCTGTTTTGATGTTTATTTTGGCATTGAGAACTGTTTTGATGTTCTCGACAGCAAAGTTGGTCTTGCAGGGTAACAAATTAACAATAACGCTCGGATGCTCGGTTCATCTTCAACAAGTGTTGCCAGCGATTTGACAAAGGGTACGCGTGCACATCTCAGGTTGCAAGTGCTCTTACGTTGATCTTCACCTCACTATACGACCACGATATTTTAATTATATGCAGTATGTTGTTTATTTCTGTGTACAGATGCAACAATATATGAAATACGACATTCATTTTGATAAGAGTTCTTCGTCTTGGTGGTGGTTGTCTTGAAATTAACATGCAATTTGTAAAAARAAAAGTAAATTCATCATAAACTATTTCCTATGAATTTTTCCCTAATGAGTTGAGCTATTTGCTTAATTAATTTTTTGGGTACTTTGTATAGTTTTGATTGAATTAACCAGAATTGAATTGAATTGAAATTTTATGAAAATAATTGTAAAATTCTATGACTTTTGGTTGAATTGAATTGAAGTGAGATATTTCTTTGACTTACAAGTAGAAAACTAAAAAGAATCGAGGTGTGGTGAATTAATATCAAGTCCATTARAACAAGTTTTTACCCTAGAATAGTTGAATCCATTAAGGCTTGGAAAAGTGATATCCATTACCAACATGGAAGCTTAGTGGATGATGATGGACAATTATTATGGAAGATGGAAACTTAAAAGTGATATCCAATATAAACATGGAAGATTTTTAGATCGGATTGAATATAGATCGGATATTTAGATTTTCAGATAGTTTTGCTCATACCTACAATTGGACATTATGCAATACTTTGACACATGTTTGGTTGTTTGCAAAGAAAGAGTAGCAAGGGAAGGGATAAAAAATCAAGGGGATTGTTAATATGTTTGCAACGTATAAAGATTAGGGTTAATTATAGGTTTGTATAGTGTTATAACTAGATAATACCCGAGCAAATGCTCGACTTGTAAATAAAACACGAAATAACGTAAATAAAATCAAACTTATTTTTTTAAATGTGATTATTTCATAATAATGTTTTTTTTTGTGATAATAAATAGAATTATATATGTATATCAATTAATAAATGTTTAAAGTAATCTCCAAAGTACAATTATTAACCTTAATTAAATATTTTCTTATAATTTTTATGCAATAAATAATAATAATAATAATAATAATAATAATAAATTATAATTCATAAGGTGGGGATGGGAGGGAAAATATAAAGGGGTGAGGATTGCTTTAGTATATGTTATTAAATGGAGAAATAATTGTAAGCTTTCATTCATCATTATTAAGAGAAAATCAATCATCAATCATCATTGTACTTATAATTAACACGACGTTAAGTCATACGGAGTACATAAAGAATTTATGGACTAAAAGCCATCCATCCTTTATTTTTGAGACTTTTTGAACCATCACATTAAGTGTTCTTGATTTTCGTTATAAAAAAAATGAAAATCTATCATTCCCTTCTTTTGTGAGTGTAGATTACCTTAAATATAACTCGAATATTGTCTTGATCTTTCTTTTCTTACTCCCTTGGTCCTTAAAATTGCAACGTTTTCCTTTTTAGAATGTCTCAAAAAAATTACAACAATCCGTTAAAGAAATAGACGATCACCAATTTACTCTGACAAAAACTCCGTTTGAGCTCCACTTATTTTCTCTCTCTAACAGTAAAAGAATATAAAGTGAGCAGTGAGAAGTAAGGATCGACGTAGTCCAATAGGAGGCGTTTCCAAAACAATGGGCCAACAAGTTATGTGGATCAAGAAATGGCACATGATTAAAGGTGTTATTATTGTAGCCCAAAAATCTYAGTGATGGTTATGTCTTGTTTGACAAAATGAACGACACTATTTAACATTTTAACTTGAGGTCGTMTTCCAAATGCATGTGTTGTAGGCCTTCAATTATTCATGCTTAATGTATATTCCTTTTGAATCAATGAAATTATGATACATATCCCACTTCATTTTGCATTTTTTGATGCATCATAAGAGCAATAATCACAAGTACCAAAACTAGTAATATAGAGTAATAATAAGGTTTTTGTCATAACTACCTTATTTCACACTTTTTCAAAATACTACCTACATTAGAAACTTAGACATAACTACCTTAAATTCATTTTATGTTGACCACTACCTTGTTCATTTATCGGCATTGACTTTGGTTTTCCCGGTCATCAAAGTGCACGTGAGATGCACGTGGTCTATTTTTTGCCATTTTTCGATTTCATTCCCTCACGCCTCAAATTTCATATACCATGAATCAATTTAAGTAGAAATCAAATTAAGTTAGATGAATAGACAAATAAAAGAGATAGAATAGAGGGAAAAGGAGGAAAATCGAAAAAATGGCAAAAAATGTGACACGTGCACTTGATGACCCGAGAAACCAAAGAGTTATGACAAAAAAGCCTAATAATAATAATATATAATAATAATAATAATAATAACAAAATAAAAAATAAATAATAAAAAATAATAGAATAATATAATAATAAATAATAAAATAATATAATAATAATAATAATATAATAAAAATAATAATAATATGATAAATGATAATGATGTATGATTTAGCGTAGAATTTCATTATACTTATCAAACTTTGCATGCTAACTTGTATGTGACATACACTTATATGGATATATCTTGTTCATTATTATTACAAGTTACAACTGATGTCAATTAATTTGGAAAAATTGAGCCAACAACTACCACTTTTTTTCATTTTGAAAACTACCCAGATATTTTTATGAAACAACTACCCAATATTTCAATTTTTTTGCGAATGCACTACCCACTTGGATTTGCGCCACTCAACACCTATTTTTACAGATTCTACTGATACCCCAAACCACCACCAACGTGGCAATCCCATGCCAAAATCCCTAACTTGTTGTTTCCCACCTTAAAACCACCAACGCCCACCAAAACAACATCAACCACCTAAACATCGTACACAGTTTTTTTCCGTTTCCATCTATCCATGCGTTTTGGACATGAATGCCTTCATAAATGTAATCTCGGAACACGTGAAATGGCCTCAAATCAGTTGATTGATTGTTTTAAATAGTTATGCCTTCCGCCAAGTTCAAATTCTGAAAGTGGTAGTGATCGCAACAAAACATAAAAAGTGGGTAGTTGTTTAAATAAAAACAATTGGTTGTTGTGTCAAAGTGACAAAAAATGAATAAAGTTGTTGACATTTTTCCTATCTAAGATTAAAATTGTGTGACGTGTAAATAAGGAGTCAAATTAAATTGGACAGCTAATTAAATAATTAAATTATGATATAAACTTATGGACTAATAATCCTAGTGTTCGATAACATATATGAACCCTAATTTTAATCTCTGTAAAATGCTTTAAYTAGGGGTTCCAAGTATCCAACATAAGGATTATGCACTTGTGACAATACGAACTCGATACAATAATGAGACTTATAATCAATATTATATTTCCCCTGTTTTGAAAAGAATGTAATCATGCAACAAAGAAATTTTTTATGTCTCGCTTAAAATACTCATTTSTTATGAGAGTAAATTGTTTATTATTCCAAGTGAACGTGCAACCAATCTGGCTCAAATCCTTCTCCGAAGGGATAATTCTAGAATATTTTGGRATYGATTCCTATCTCCTCCTTTTAGCTCTTTTAGCACCAAAAAAACTAGAGCTCATTTGTTGCAACTTTTCAAAAAYATACGAAAGATTAACACCAAGTTTCATAAATYATTATATGTACYGTACGTACAATAGTATAGTATATGGTACTATAAGATATACGTACGATATTATAATACGGTATGAAATAAATGTATAGTAGAAGATACATTTGTATCGCAAAGATATTTGCATGTGGACGTACCCTACATGCATTAATAAAGGTCATACACAAGTATTGAAGCATATACCACACTTTGGATTTGGATTAACATGGGCTACGCTGTATTGTGGGTACATCTTAACGCGCATTTTTATTATAGAATCATGTATGTTGATGAAATAAATGCTTGAAAGTTGAAACTCTAAATTAAATTAAATCAAATACATACTCCATTATTATTGAATAATCCCACTAATATATGCTTGATTTTAAGCTATCGACGTTTGTTATTCACATGAGGTTTGCTGGTTCGCAAAACCCTAAAGAAGTTGTTGACGGTTTTAACTTGTACCCGAGTTATCTCTAGAATGAATCGATCGAATTGAGGTTTTATTTACGACGTTATGTTATTACCATTTTTTATGACATTTTATACACTTAATATGAATAAGGAAAAATTTTCATTAACTACCTATAATACATACACTTTTTTAAACAATATACCTAATAAACGTTTTATTTTATGAAACTACCTAATAAGCTCCTAAAATTTTTCAAGCACTACTAATTTAACTATGGTTAGCATTTTGCCTTATGAAAARTCGAAAATAACCCCAATTTAACCATATTTACCCTTAATTTCCCCAACCTCACCCCGATTTCCCCAGCCTCACTCCCACAACCCTTCTCTTTCATTACTCTTCTGTCCTTTCTTCTTCAATTTTAGTGTAAATGAAAATTCATTCCCTCTCACGATCCCCTAGTTATTTCTTATCTCAAGAGCGATCGATCCGTATACATGTTTTAATGTTTTTTATGACAACTTTCATTTTCTGTAACATACAAGTTCTACAAGAGTCGTTTTTGAATTTAGTCGATACAACAATCTCAACCTAATGAAATAGACTAAGAGAATACAAGTATAGCCTATTAAGTATGGATAAAAGACGTTCCATTTATCAACAACAATTCGGTTATCGTATTCGTGACTTCATAATATAATCTATGTTTATTTACTTCAGTATTTGTTTTGTTTTCCCGTTTCTAATTGCATTATCTTTACACAATTAACATAGATAACTTCTCGATTCATTTTATTGGCAATAAATGAAGTAGCACAGGACTCCTAGGCATTTTTCTCAAAGATTAATTAGATAAATTAATATTATGTGATTAAAGGTAATGAAGAAAGATAAAGTTAACTATTCATCTGCCACAAACAATAACCACCACTGTCGCTGAGACCAGGCCACCGCATCTGCCAATTGCCTCCCACCACCGCCACGACGCCACCGACATCCACTTCAGCCACTATCGCGCCTCCCAAAATCAACCACCACGACAAATTCTACCAACCACCACTGTCATTCAACCACCATTTTCAAATTGAAACCGCTACCATTCTCACCATCACCACCTCAAAATTTGAAACCCCCTTTGAAACCACCTTCGAAACCGCCAATCAACGAGTTTGCGCGAGGGTATCCGATGGTACCAATCAACGGAGTTTGCAGCGAGGGTTCCGCCAAATCTACGAGTTTGCAGCGAGGGTATCGGTGGGGTGGCAAGGAAGGTCGCTGTGGCAATGAATGAAATTGGCGACGGAGATCTGCTAGTATTGCGAGGAATCGTGGGGTTGAGAGAGAGCTCGTTGGGTTGAGCTTGGTGGTTGAGGGAGATCGTTTAATTGATAACAGTGGTGACATGGTGATTGGGGAGATCGTGGGATGAGATGGCTGGTGTTTGAGGAGATCGTGACGGGTGGCGGTGGTAGACGGAGATCAATGACTGATGGGGGTCGACAGAGATCCTTATGGTGACGAGTGGACTGAGGAGATTGTGGGTGGTGAGTGGTGGTGAGAGAGATGAATGGTTAAGGTTTTTAATTAAGTTAGATTAGGTATTAATTGCTTTTAAGTAATATATAATCATGTTTAATGTTTTTAGTAAGGGTACAATTGTAATTTTAGAAGAAAAAACTTTATTGTCAATAATATGAAATTTCCAAAAATGGCAAATGTGCCAATAAAAAGAATCGGAGGAAGTATATTAGAATATGCAACTGATGAGTACAGATTGGAAGTTGCTTACATAATAGTTGTACGGAGTATACGATATATAATGGTCTAATCTAATTTAAAGATATACTATTGATAAGAAACATCATTCACATGAAAATTAATTTACAATAAATGCAATAAAAATAGGGTAGATAGTGGATATATGTTGGTTGATAGAAGGCCATTACTCCATAATATGACTAGCTTAGCTAAATTAATATTTTTAATAAAAAAAAAAAAAACATTAGCTTGTTGTTGTAACACCCCAATAATTCTCCACCTTTACCTGTGAAATAATTAAACTAAAATACGGAGAATCATTGGCATGTCACCGCCAGTGTTCAAACGTTTAGGCTAAACAATCTTTTTACAGCGGAAATCAAAAGGATATAGTTTAACCAAATTATAAAATTCGAAGATGTATAAAATCGATTGACAAATTGGAACCATTAAGGCCCTTATTCGTAACCATAATAAACTCTTTTTAAAACAACCAAATTGAATCTAAGTAGCAAAGTCGTTATGTAAAGTCTACATTATAAATCAACTATTAAAGCTACGATCGGCTTAATACTCATCCCAACCATCCAAGGTAGTCATCCTGATTGCAATCCTGTAAAAAGTCTGCTCCCCATAATTTCCAAATGAAATAAGGATCATCACAGGTCCACCAAAGGAAGAAAATGTGGACAACACACAAAACACAAAAACACGCAATCAGCCAAAGCTGAGTACATACAATTACGAATATAAGAAAATAAACGGACAAGCATCTCCCCTAAAACTGGCATACCAAGTTACGACAACTGCTTAAAAACAAGAGAAAACCCAACGTGGGTGTCATGAAACCATTAGCAACATTGTACACAATACAAGTAATCCCAATCTCAGACATAATCATCAACTACCTATTACATACAACATGCTCTCCCATACATACAAATCCAAAATCCTCAATTGGCTACTGTTACCTGATTTCACCCTGCAGAAAACTCATTGACTCCAAATACCTGACTCAAAACTTCTGTTACATTTATTGATGATATGAAGACAACAAGACAAGGCTGTCCAAAACATGTTCACAATTTAGGAAAGCATCAACCAGACCATCAAGTGTCATCAGACACAAGTTGCCACAGACCCATGGCTCCCCGTCGAAAGACATCAAAAACCAGTAAACAGAATGGCGACAACGGGCGCGACTCCGTCACCATAGTTAGATGAGATCTCAAACTAACCCAATTTTGGATAAATCCTTATATAAAATAGTGAAGAGAGACGCGTTGATAATCACGGCTCTCGGAAGGAAGCGAATATAGTCGCACCCCAACCCCTGAATTGTCAATACTTCTAGACGTGCACAAGTCCGGAGTTTTATTGCTCATAGCTCGGTTATATTTAGCTGTTATATTATTGAACAAGTTCATAACGACCCCAAACAAGACACACACTACCAATTGCTTAGCACAGATCATTCCTTTAGTTAAGAAACCTGTTGGACAAAGCCAAACTAACCTCGTCATTAAGACTTCAAATACTTCCTTTACTCAATTCACACAATTAAGTCATGAACGATATAAAATTTCTCATGAAAGCAAGATACACTTACACTTCACTTAAATCATCATTGTATATAAACAACCTCATGAAGCAAGTTATACTTGACTCCACTTGAACCATCAACAAACAACCAAATTATCATAGGCAATAGACTAATATCAGTCCTCATATCAATCTCATGAACAAACAAAAAATCCTCAATATTCCACAGTTTCTCAATTATCGACCAATACCTAAATGAGACTTATTCGTGACTCCCAAACAATTCCAAGGAAACATATACATCAAGGATACATATACATTATACGTCAAGGAAATCGCAAGTAGTACGTACCTTGAGCCAATTGAAATAAAAAGTCAATCCACTACTTCAGAATCGACCTCTACGAAGTCTCCTCCTAATCATTTTACAAAACTCAAATCAAATACACCTTGCACGTAATTTTACAGCAATACTAAGAAGCTTAATAAGCCTCGGAACCATTCAAAATATATTTTTATTCTCCAACTAAACCCCTATTTGATGGATGAAATAATATACGTATATCTTAGCTTGAAAAATCATGAAAATCTAACTTTTCAAATACAAAATTCAACCTTTAATTCCATTGAATAATTCTGAAAATTTCCCTTTAATATAAAACTTTAAAAACTCAAAACATATGCATACAAGTGTTACAATATATTAAACCATTGGTTTTGATGTGAAAACCCATAATTTTCAATACTCATAGCTTCAAAAATATTTATGAAAACCTGAAATTTGTTAAAACTTGGAGGAATACAAAGTCTAGAAATTGAGTATACTTATTAATAGTTCATAAACAAGCTTAATTCATTAACCAAAAACTATATTTTAAATCATCAAAACCTCAAAACACCTCTTGAAATCAAATCTGAAAATTTGTTTAAACCCTTAAAAGACTCACTTTTAACTTCAATCAATTCTATGATGTCATAAACGAGTATAATCCTTCCCTTAACCCCTACATGAAAACCCCAATTTTAAAAGCCCTAATTTATAATTAAACGAATCTGAAAATTACATGAAATCATCAAAAAAACGATTTTCAATACTACTAACAACCTATCAAAATGATTGTATAAGTAATGATATAAATTATCTAAACATAAAAGAATCAATTTAGAGGCATGATTTTGAAATATGTAAAGAAGAAGAAAAATAAGAAGAGAAGTAGGGGGGAGGGGTGAAGACCGTTGCTGTGTGTGGCACGTGGTCACGGCGGTAGTGGCGCGAGGACACAGCAGCAACGCAGAGCAGGGGCAGCAACCAGCACGCAAGCACTCAGCAAGTAACAACCGCAGCACAACAGAGAGCAAGCTGCAACACTCAACAAACGCTCGCCTCAGCGAGTGGTCGCGGCTCAGTGGCAAGCGGACACGCTAGAACGCAGCAGGCCAGGTGGCGTGCAGCGGGCAGGGAACGGTGGCAGGGCAGGCGACGGGGCCTTTCTCTCTCTCTCTCTCTTCTGCCTTTCGTATCTCTGTCTCTCGGCTTCTCTCTTCTTCTTTTTTTTTTTTTTTTTTTTTTTCTTTTTTTTGTTTTGAAAAACTGAATGGTGGACAGTAGCGTGAATAGGGAGACTGAGGAAGAATGTATGAGTAGAACCCGTGTTTCTTAATTAGGTTTAATTTAGATAGATTTTGAATATCGTTTTATTTATTTATTTTTTTTGTTAAACATTGTTTTGGAATAAAATAAAATCAAACACAGTAAAATATATCAGAAATATATCTGTAGAATATAAAAATTTAAATGGAATATTTAAGTAAGTTCGAATCGTTTTATAAAGATAATTGTTTTATATTATAAGATTTAATTATAAATATCGCGAAA
>SNQN01000043.1:123440-136167 GCA_008642245.1 Bassia scoparia | reverse complement strand
TCTTTTTGAACGGAGTAATTATGGATGCATGGAAATTCACCTATTAAGGCATAGAGTTTCCTCCTTATGCTGATGTACTTTTTTTAGTTTTTATCTGATTCACGATAGTTTGTCCAAAGTCAAACAATCGGTTTACGATTCACAAGGCTATTTCTTATTGCAGTGGTTTTCAAAGTTCAAACTTGGAATGTGGACATCCTAAGTGTGTCAATCTCACTACATCAATAGTGATATCGGTTCTTCACATGATCACAGAGTGCTATCATAACCATTCATCATACTAGTCTTCTTTCTATAATGATCAAAGTACAATGGGCCGCACCACTTATGATTACTCCGCGTTCCCTCTTTACCTTACTCATTTCTACTTATTCATAGGAATTTCACTAATTACCTAATATACACTTTTTTAAACAATATATATAAAGTTTATTTTAGACTACCTATAAGCTCTTATTTTGGACTACCATTGACATTTGCTAACATGGTTAACATTCCCATTTTTTTCGTTTCTCTTCGAATTTCCCGATTTTTCCTAATCATTCTATACTCATTTCTTCCTCTTTTTCATTTATGTTTATTTTTGCTTCTCTTTCTTATCACAACCACCTTCTCCTTAAAGGATGATTTTTTGCATTAAAATGTCATTTGAGATTGAATTTTCTGCAATCAAAAACTTGCATCTTCTTCCAATTTGAACCAATTCCTCCATATTTGTCATTCGAACACTACCCAGAACCTGCACAATTTCTAAACAACCACAGATTCACCACCAAAAACAAACCAAAAATCATGATATAGTTTTTTCAATTATTTGAGCCTACACCTTTCTGTAATCGAATTAATGGTATCAAACTAATGTTTTGGCTTGAATAGTGGTGAAGGAGTTTTAGCTTAGCATGTTGATGTATGTTGCTTGCTAGCAAAGGATCAACCATTAAAATAAATGGAGAGAGGAAGAAGGTTAAAATAAGAGAGACAAGATTAGAAATACAAGCATGAAAAATATTCTCTTGGTGATGCTAATAGTAGATAAGATACTGTTTCGGCTAATAAAACCATCTCTTGTACAAATGACAAATTAAAGTTCAAGGTGTATGATTGTTGAACCAATTTAGCCTTACAAATCACTACCAATAATTAATGGCATTTTGTAGTGGAGGAAAATAAGGCTACTTTGGCATCCAATTAAGTCAACAAGGATCTCATTGGTGCATACAAACGATAAATCAGCGGCTTAGCTAAGACCTACTGAATGTCTGAATCAAATTTTCTTACAAATGCATACATATATGAGACACTTATTAAAGGAAGTGGTGGGTCAGTCTCCAAGTAAAAGTTTGTGCATACGGTAAAATTCGAACTCAAAACCTTCGCTCTCAATCAATATTAATTATTAAGTTACTTACCACTTGAATCAATTTTTAGTGATTTTTTCGATTGTATTTGGTAATCGGTAACATAATAAAATAATAAACACCACACATACATGATTCTTGTAATCGGTAGCATAAAAGGAACGTGAAACAGTAAATGAGTATCAGTATTCAGTCCACATAAGTACATAACATGGAAAATGGAAAATGAGTTTATATAAAWGTGACCACAATTAATAAGGTCTACCAACTTTCTAAACTACTTTGACCAAAAGAGGCACCAAGTGTAACCACAAAACCCCATTAGTTTTACTTTTTTTTTTTTTAAAAAAAAAATACCGATTTCCTTTTCTAATACGAAGTATATGGACAAGCCAACGAGCTCAATCAATAGGGTTGTAAATATTATTGAAAACGAAATTATTAAGTTGTAGATTTACRACAAACCATGCATTAATCGATACTATAAATAATCTAATAACGTATATTYTTTCCCTAACTTAGAGCTTCATATARTATTTYTCCGATCGATATTATTAGCAACTTTAATTTATATTTTATCCACRATTCATTCTTTGTGGACCCSACTYCCAAAAATGAGAAGGRGTTTGCAAAATTTGCCACCTTCAAGTTTTTTCCACGCCAAGATGCAATCAAAGCTAGCTTGTCTGGCCAGATTACCACAATAGCATGCAAGTGCCCTTTAATAACCCCCCCATGATTAATGTCATCCAACCTACTCCTTTTTATTAAACCTTTCACAGTTATACTACTAGTTGTCCTATTCTATGCTCTCCATTTTCCTCATATTTTCATCATCATCTAGTGAGTGCTAATTAAGTCTCTATAACTTAATTGTGTTTAGGTTTTAACTAAACTTTCCATCTATGATCTTGATTGATTACGACGTAAACCATCCTTCCYTCTTGGGCTGTTTAAATTGTTGACGCTTTCATTTTAGCATGAAATAACGTAAATTACATCGATTGATTCATGACTTTRCTGACATACATTTTAGAATTACCTACTATTTAAGAATAAGTACATATTAAATATTATTTAACGCTTAGGTGCGCTTATTAGTAAGATCCGTATTTATAAATATTGCTTATGATGATATTTATTTTTGTTGCGCACATACACACTCAAGTGACCCAACTGTCCCTCACCCATTTCCCCTTTCTTCCCCTCTCTTAAATGCCCTACCACCCTATAATAATTTAGTTATATATGCACATCTTCAATTCACTCCTCTCTTATATTTCAAAAACAAAAATCAAGAGATCAACATAAAAAACAACATGAACATCAAAGCAACCTTCCTTCTCACACTCCTCATCATCACAACCAYCTCCTCCCTCAYCGGGGCGACCCGGCCCGACCCGACCTCMAAGGGCGCCAAGTCCAAGGGCGGAGGAGGCGACCCCGGGGACTTCTTCGGGCCGGGTGGCGGGTTCGGGATACCCGGGTTCACGGACCCGGGAACCATAGGAGGCGGGTACGGATACGGATACGGATCCCCGAGCGGGGGCCACGGAAAGAGCGGGACCGTAAGGCCGAGCGTGGTGTGCAAGGAGAAGGGGCCGTGTTACATGAAGAAGCTCGTTTGCCCCGCCAAGTGCTTCTACTCSTTTAGTAGGTCCGGCAAAGGTGGYGGCGGCGGCGGCGGCGGAGGCGGTTGCACCATGGATTGCAAGAAGAAATGTAGTGCTTATTGTTAAGCTTTTATGATGACTGCTTAATTATGTGGTTAGTTGATGTGATCCATCTTTAGTGATGCTACCACAACAACAACTACTAGTCTACAATATATATATATAATATATAAATATAATATGGTATGTGAACTCTAATTTTCTTGTGTTTTATGACTATTAGAGGTTTTATATATAATATGGTTGTTGTTACTAAACTAGCTCCTATTATGTTACTTTGTTAAGTAAATAGTAGGACTTCATGTAGTTATGTATTATGGTCTTATTACTATATATCAGTATATTAGAACGACTTTAATTTAGAAGGAGTGAGGTATCTTGGGGATTTCGCTCCGGTGTTTCCTGTGAGGAAAAGAGATCCGCAAGGTCACGTGGGAGGACATCGTCCATCCACCACGGTGCGAATTAGCATTGGCATAAGATTACAAGGGTAACATTCAGACCCAAACATCCCTTCCGAGAGCTTGAAACCTCAACCAGGGAGAAGAACGAGGGGTTCACCACTATCTGACTAGGTGGAGAGGAGTTGCTGCTACCTATAGTCTCTTGCTCTACTGAAAGAGTATGGTCAAGACCTTCATTTTCTAACCTCCAGCCAAATAACAAGATCATCTCAAGTATCGAGGCCACACATTCGCAAAGGTTCGACATTGGGAGGTGACATAGAGAATGACTTCTAGAGTCCTAGCTTTAGGATCGAGTCCGGTAGAGTCCCTTCTTAGCTATGTATCTGTTCTTTTCTTTTCGAGTCTAATGTCATTAGTTTAGGATAAGTTCTGCAATCAGCCTCAATGTATTAACTCTTTTGACATTAATAAAGTTTTCTTTTTTTCATTTTCTTTAGCCTCCATATAGTTTGTGCTTCTAACTTTAATGGAACAAATTATGGATCGACCTCAATTTCATTGGACATGGCCAAGGAAGAGCCTTCTTTCAGTAGCTCCACACAAATATACCTCGTCCTCTCATTCCCCTTCCATCAAATCAAAAATCCCTTGCAACCCTTTGAGCCATAAAACACCTATCATTCAGGCCTATCATTCTTTCATCAACCGACATCGACCTAACCTTGGCCAAGACGGTGCGTAGGAAAAGACATGTGCAAAAGAAAAAAAAGAGAGAAAAATAAAATGGGCAAAGCAAATAAATCAATCAAATGCCAGTCATTCAATGCAAATCGATCGCAATGCAAATCCAAAGTCAAAGCCCAATTCAAACAAAAAGAAAAAGTCTAAAAAGCACACTGCGCCCGTGGGTCACTTCGTAATCATCAAAGCCTTTTCGACCCCTCAACACAAACCTCACTATACCCCACAAAGCCCTCTCGACACGAGCATTGTCCAAATCATTCACAAGAAGCTAACGACGTCTGATTCCAAAAGGATACAGTAGGAAGCCTTTTCTCGGAGTCCGACTAAATACTCAATAACATTTCTGAGGTCCATCATATAGTTTGATTCTCCTTAAGCTAGAACGCAAATTCCTAGGTAGAACCCGACATAGATCTCGAGTTTTGAACTACATCATCTAGCCAACCACATAATCCCACGTTTACTTACCCTAGTCCACAAATTTTAGCCTTGTTCTTTTCTGAACGCTCTAGCCTATTCTTTCATGCACCTTAAGGGTCATCTCCTCAACTCGTCCTTAGGCTATCACTCTGCAGCAGTCATCAAGGCATTCTTTGCAAGAGCATTTCCTTCCATGTTCTTCCTCAATGGCCCAGCCCCATTCAGCTCAAGTTACTTGATTTGGGCATCAAAAATCACATCCCTCATTTCCTCTCTCTCTCAATGCAGCTTCAGCTCAAGTTACTGATTTGGGCAATCCAAATCCACTCCTCACCATTACCACACAAAAAGCTAAGGCCAAAACCCATTACTTACTCCACAACCATTTCCTGCCTATACATAGCCATGCCCAACCTTGATTTACTAAGCAAGCCGCATCAAGCTGGGGGCTCACACACTAAACCCAACCATCAACAACACCACAAACTAAGCCATTCCCACACACCAAATCCCATAGGGTTTGGGGGCTCACTTGCAGATCACAAGGCATCACCTTTGCTCGGATATGGGGCTTGAGACGCTCCATCCCGCAATCCAAAAGCATTTTACCATTGGTCTACTTCCTTGGTCATTTCATGCATAGATCTAAGAATAGACTTGCATCACGTAGCGCTTCATAAGCATGCATTGAGCATACATACATCATCATGCACAAACATATCACATTACTGCACATTTGGCACACTAACACGAGCCTAGTGGCCCCATCTTAGCATGCATTTGCCTGCACACGCTATACGGCATTCATCGCTATACGCGATGTGTTGCTACACGCAACTTACCCGAAAGCCAAGGTCAGCGTAGTGGGAACTTTCCGAAAGGAACGAGCGCTCCGACGGGACTTGCATTACTCCGTCCCAAATATAAAAACTTTGGACTGTCGTCTTACGAGATTTTTCGTCTCTCAGACTCAGTCAAAGTGGGGGCTTCTTCACACAACGGCTTCCTTTGCACACTCGGGTTTTGGAATTTCTCCCCCGCACCGAAATTCCACATATATTTGCACACTTCGGGTTACGATTTTCTCCCACGCAACAGAATCCAGCACAAGCATCTCTCGGGTCTACGATTTCTCCCGCTACAGAAATCCAGCACAAGCATCTTTCGGGTCTACGATTTCTCCGGCTACAGAAATGCCGCACACACATCCTTTCGGTCTTATGGTTTCTCCCGTACAGAAATCTCAAAGCAAACACATCTTTCGGGTCTTGGATTTCTCCCGTCTACAGAAAGTTTCCGTCAGCACATCTTCGGTCCTTGGAAATTTCTCCCGCTACAGAATTTCCGTCAGCATCTCTCGGGTTTTGGAATCTTCCCGCTCAAGAAGTTCCGCGCATTCTTCGGGTTTTGGAATTTTCTCCCGCACCAGAAATTCCGCATACACACACCACAACTCTCCCGAAAAGCAAGGTCAGCCGTAGGGAGAAAACCACCCGAGGATCCAGGCGCTTCCGAGGGCACAACACCGCATGGGGCGCGGTAACAGGTAAAACTAACATTTGTTTTGGCAGGTACCTGTCGTAAAG
Organism: Bassia scoparia; assembly: GCA_008642245.1. Taxonomy (NCBI): domain Eukaryota; kingdom Viridiplantae; phylum Streptophyta; class Magnoliopsida; order Caryophyllales; family Amaranthaceae; genus Bassia; species Bassia scoparia. The sequence continues at coordinate 129,979 of SNQN01000043.1, read as the reverse complement.
GGTAACTCAGGGTCGCAGAACGTCTTGAGTTGCTCTCCGTCCGAATCGAATACTTTGACTTTCGTCTTACGAGCTATCGTCTCTTCAGACTCAGTCAAGTGGGGCTTCTGTAGACACCTGAAAATGTGTCTCCCAAATGAGTATCCGTGATGAAACATACCGCGTCTCGCGTTTGTTTCGAAATTAGAAAAGATGCTTTGAATTCATATAAAGTTGGAAATATGCGAGGTCGTACTCGGAATATTGAGCAAAGGTCAAAGGCAAGGCAAAAATACTTCTTTCGGTTTTTTCAAAGGTTTCCAAAAGGTTTCAAAGGCGATTCTCATGCTTTTTGATGTTCATCATGTCGTCACAATTTTTCTGAATCCGCCAGTATTTTAAATTATTTTTCTTGAATTTTTCTATGATTTTCTATGATTTTGCAATGTTTAAATACGCAGAACGCAGAAAATACATGAATAATTAGAAGAATACTCCGGAAATACGTGGAACTTTCTAGAACATTCTAGAACTCCTTGCTTGGAGAGCAAGGGTGTCTAGGTGCGTCGAATCAAAGGAAATCACGAATAAAATCAGAGGAAATCAATATTTCGAGGTTTTTAGAAAAAATATGCAAAATCATTGAGCGTATATACGCAACTGATGAGCGTAATACGCTCAACAGAGCGTATATATACGCTCACGGAGCGTATATACGCTCCAGCTTATACGTACAAAAACTTGCCAAAAATCTATGGAGAGGAGCAGCGGTATATACGCTGCAAGTGAGCGTATATACGCAGGAAGCAGCGTATATACGCTCACTTGCAGCGTATATACGCAGGTTTTCAAGCTCCGTTTTTGCCTCGTGCCTATAAAATACCCCCTTGCCTTTGCTCAGTCCGCGACACCTTCGACTTCTGAATACGACTTCTTCTGCTTCCTAACGCATACTCTCTCTCCAAAACATTCAAAAAACACTCAAAACACAAAACACATTCGTTTTAGTTCAAAAGCATCGATTCTCTTTTCGAATCAACAGCGAAAACAAGGTTGAATTCTGAGATTACTCACCAATAATCTACTATCACTTTCCTTTAATTTAACCTAACCATTGGTTATGAGTTTTTAATATATATTAAAAATGTAGAAACTACACTTTCGAATCGTTCATTCGTAAATATGTAGGGTTTTATTAACATTTTCATTGTTTTCATTGTTCGTTTTCCATTCTTTCATTTCGTTTCATTAATTATTATCCATTGTAATTACTCAAATTCTTTATTCTTGTATAGCAATTCGAGGCGAAAGATCCATTACGCTTGCTTTTATCAAGGACTAAACAATCGTTTCCTTTGTTTTCAATGTAGCGATTCAAGGCGAAGGATTCGTTTCGTTGTGTTTTTATACAAACTAACTTTTGCTTTCTTTGCAGATTTAGGGTAAGATGAGTTTCGCATATATTGTGAAGTTCTTACACTTCATATTATCTCATCTTATTGCATATGTCATTGGTTGTAATAACTTGTATATACTTTTGCTAAAACAAGACCGGAATTGTGTGAATCACTTTAAATCAGATTAACTATGGACAACCTGTTTAGGCACGTTTTTAATAACATGATTAAACAAAGTGGTCACAATTTCAGGTTAGGTAGTCGCTTGTGCATAATAGTAACACAGCTTTCATAGTAATTTTAGGGTTAGAACGCTCCTAAGGTGCTAAAAAAATGTAAGTTGTGTGGTATCCAATAATCCGTGTTTAATGGAAATTACAATGAACCGAATAGAGGCCGCTACATGCGGGCGAATTGGGGTTACAGATCTGATTCGTACCATGTCCCCGAACCCCAACGACTGGTTACTTGATTGGACGTGGGGCCATTGATTTGGCAACCAACGTTTCGGGCGTCCGTGAATAACCTTTCTAGGCACGGTGGCGATTCCCCCTACTCGACAACACTACCCCAACGCACTACACAGTGCGGGATCCGTGGCTCAAGCCCACGCAAAAGCACCTCGATGTAGTACCAAGACCGCGCGACCGCTATAGCCGCTGAGGGCGCGGCCCACGTCCTAAGTACATAAATACGAACAAAAGCGTTCAACAAGTCCAAAGCAACAAAAATAACTTGTGAACCAAAGCCAATGGAACGAACTCCAATGTGGTTTAGTCCTATCAAAACAAAACTGATCAATTGCAGACAAATCGCATTCATACTATCTCCAAAGACCATAACACGATCAAATGAACGCCCAAAACCACTAGCAAGACTCCGCAACCATATACAACCAAGAGTGTATACCAAACCTGTCACAAGCCTTCTAGTAACAAATCACTTGCAAATCAAAACCAAAAATAACCAAACACCAAGCACAAATTCTCATTCCCATAAATGAGACTAACAACTGTCGTTCCAACCAAATAGCGAACAAATCGCCCACACACTACGATGCTCTCCCTTCTAGGTCGAGACAAGAACCTACCAATAGCTCAACATCATGTACAATAGCAAATCTAGGTGCAAACCAAAGCAAAAATCGCACTAGCAACCAAACACAAGACACGAACTCTTTCCAAACATTCGACACTTCTGAGCTGCAATAAACGTGTCAGCAACACACAAATACATAAAATATGTAAGAAATCCTCCACTTTACTACGATAAACGCAGCAAGTCTTAAGACTCCTGTTGCTTTCCATGCTTCACCTCAAAGTTGTCAAATCGATCGTACCACTTCAAAACTCTCTTGCAACTAGTCGCCTTGCGACCTCTGTAGCACTTTCTCAAGTTACCTGTCTTATTCCTTTCGCGAAGAGACTTCAACTCCTCACCATAGCATCCAACGAACGATCTGACTGATCTTTCAAAAATATTCCACTGTTAGGGCTAAACCAAATGTTCTATTATCATCAGCAACATGCAACGCATATGCGACCGAATCCTCTACACAACAGCTTTGACCATCACCTGCACCTAAGGACGCTACACTTGCAGTATCAGTCAGAACAGTACCATGCACATAATACAAAGTACCCAATCTAGTACCTTTAAGTACTATCTTCGAACCTCTCAAAACACACATTTTCCCACCTGAACCTGAGAAAGTGAACCCTCCTTGTCAAGAGTACCAAGAGATACTAATTCTTCTTCAATTGAGGAACATGCCTAACATTCACCAAAACACGCACTCTCCCTTCCGCAGTCCTAAGTCTGATGGAACCTTTACCCACAATCTTACAAGCAGCATTTATTACCCATGATAACATCACCCACCATCAAAAGACTCATAAGTAGTAAACCATTCACGATTAGGACACATATGAAAGTACATCCAAAATCCAACACCCAATGATTCGCAGACTGACTCGCACCACTAACAGTTAAGGCCAAATCTTCTTCTGAATCACATTGTGAATTCTGTTGTGCAATGTTAGCATTGGAACTATTCCTGGGGTTTTTAGGACATTTTTTTTCCAATGACCGGGTTCTTTACAATAGTGGCATATGTTCTTAGTTTTATTACCCCTCATTCTTCGAATTTTTATTTTTCTCAGAGTTAAAACTATTTTCACCTGGCCGAATTACTAACAGTTAATCCAACACCTGAATCTATACCACTTTCATTCGTTGCCGCCTTTATGACGCAACTCTCTAGAATAAAGTGCAGATTAACTTCTTCTTAGAGTCACAGTTTCTTTACCCACCACAAACGACTCAATAAAATTCTCAAAAGACGCAGGCAAAGAAACCAACAAAATCAAAGCAGCATCCTCATCTTCAATCTTAACATCTAAATTACGCAAATCAAGTAAAATAGTATTAAGTTTGTCTAGATGATCCCTTAAAGGCGTACCTGACTGATTCGCAGAGAAAACAACTGTTGTTTCAACAACAGCTTGTTAGTGAGAGAACTTCGTCATATAAAGACTCTCCAATTTTGACCACAAACCCAAAGCCGAATCCTCATCGGACACTTCTATGATCACATCATCTGCCAAACACAACAATATGGTGGAGTGAGCCCTCTCCTCTGTCGCCTCAAATTCCGCTGCGCTCAAGCAGTTGAATCCTTCGATTTTTCAACCAAAGGTTTCCAATACCCTGTTGTTTCAACAAGGCTCGCATCTTAATCTGCCATAGCCAAAGAATTCCTACCCGTAAATTTCTCAATCTTCATGGTTGTAGTGTTCATCTTCCCGGATCGTAGATCCCGCTCTGATACCAAGTTTGTTGTAACGGAAGCGCGAAAAATTAACAAACTACAAAAACAAACAAATAAGATAACACAAATAACACACAAAGATTTAACGAGGTTCACTATCAATGCGATAGCTACGTCCTCCTGGCCGGTACGAATTAGTTTTACTATGGAGATTCAAATGGAATACAATGAGAGACTGGTAATTCTCCCAAGAATTCACTCTCTAATACTCTCATGTGTTTTCCTCACAAAAGTGCTTGAATAACTTCTAATCGAATTGATAATAATTAACCCCTAACCATCTATTTATAGGGTGTACAAAAGATATATGGAGTAAAGATAATATACGAGGATAGCCGAACAAGAAAGCCCAAAAATAATAGATATATCTATAATCTATATCTATATCTATATCTATATCTATATATATCCAAAGTGGCGTGTATAAGATATATCTTTCTAAAAGCTTCCAAACAACCTCATACTAATATATCCTTCCTGCCAAAAAATGCATCTTGAAGCTATCTTGAAGCAAATTTACTCCGTATAACCATCGTATGACTTGATCAATATAAGTCACACCAAAAATTCTCCACACTTTTTAATTATAGTAGAGAATTGCAAAATTTGTGACTCTTAAAAAACAAAAATTATTAAAAAAAAAAGGGGTTGGAGAGGTTTCCTTCAAAGACTGTGGACCTTTCCTTCATTGAAGAGTAAGATAGCCCCAAAAATTCAATTATTCATTCTGATGGAGTATGTTCCGAGAAGGCATAACAGAATTCGAGATGCATTAGCTAAGAACAGCAGAATAGGAATTTCATTCTGATTGTAGTGTCTTGTTGAACTTAGATCATCCACCTCATTGTATTAAGGATATGTATTTACAAGACCAACTTAGAATCTATTTATTTTTTGCCCACTTTTGGACCCAAATCAGCAAGATTTGTTCGAATAAGAATATGGATTCACGTACTCTTTATTCAATGAACGTAAAACAGATACTAATCCTCCTTACATCAAATCTGCATAAGGATCAACCTTGTCCAAATCCTCTACATGTTGATTGTTGCCATGTTGCCACTCTAGATTTGTGCCTTCGGTTGTTTACAATATGGTAGAGGTGATTATGAGTTCGGGTAAGCCTGCATTTTAAAAATATTTGGACGGATTTGGGACAGAAAAATGGCTCGCTTAGTTGATTTTTTTCTGATGACCTACAAGTCCGCACTATTTTAATGGGTTTGGACAAGATTTTATGGCCCGTATCCAAACCGGCTCGCACACATGGACAATAAATTTCTTTCTTAACATGACCCGACCCGCACTTTGATCAATCTACAATATGAGTTTGGATTGTTATTTAAGACTAATCGAAGCCTGAAGGTTAACTAAAACAAATGAAATTGAATTAAAATGAACAAAATTGAAAATAAGTCAAAGACTCAAAGAACATGTATTAATTGAGTAACCCCCACACAAGATTTTTGCATTTAAAATTCTTTCTATTGTAAATTTGAGGTCCAACACTAGATTCACTCCACGTAGTCAAATGCCAAAAACATCACCCACTATTATAAAAGATAGTCACTCTTGGTTTTTGATTATTTTCTTTTTTCCAATATCCATCACTCCCTCTCTAATGTCAAAATGCATTATAGGAAAAAAAGAAACGAGAAATTTCCATTTTGGACATGAAACTAATCATTGTCATCACAAATCATTATCCTTAATTGTGAGGGTTTCCACTTTATTTCCACTAAGAAACTATCATAAGAGATCCAAATCTTACATGTGTGAGCAATCTCTAGAGTTTTAAAATATAAATGATAGATTTAATGAAATATTAACCATTGATAAAAATATCAATTTTCAAATCTTATACGCGTTTCTCTTAACCATCTGTGTTTTGATACAATAATCAAAACGTATCAACATACAATTCAACTACTCATATACTTAGGGTATTTATATACGACACATATTCATAATTCCCACATGCCCACATTGATTACGTTTTCCACCAAACATCATGATCATATACTTTAGCAAAATTATCGCATGTCTAAAAATGAAAACTAGCTAGTCTAATTGTTTAAAACCTTAAATGGTGATATCTAAGACATGAAGTCAATCTCGCTTCACTCCTCTTAGCTTGTAACACCAAATAAACCACAAGTACAGTTCATAACAATATATAGTGAACGACTTCTCTTTATTAATAGTATTAATAAAAACTACATGCCAAAAATCACAAAACGCAAATCAAAGCACGCAAACCAAGAACCATTGGTTAGGTTATATGAGCCAAACCATTTGGTCATTTGGTCAAAAAAAACACAAAACAACGAAGT
>SNQN01000043.1:97759-123415 GCA_008642245.1 Bassia scoparia | reverse complement strand
GTGGTACTGTCGTACTCTTATGTTAGCCATTCAACAAATTTCATTTTTATACATCTTTGCCGTCGTTAGTCTTATGCTTTCAATTGCAGAATTGCAACATTTTATTTTATGTTTGTTCCAAATTTGCAATCTTCATAAATTATCGCTGAAGAGCCACCCACTGATGGTGGTTGACCCTCTCAAGGTCACTTAAATTCTTATGATCCCCGGTGGCCATCCTGAAGATTTCCGGACCCTATACTCATCAATATCGAGGCTTCATTGCATTTACTATAGCTTGCTCCCTGCACATATACCATAGGAAAATAAGTAGTTCCTCAAAGTCCATGGTTATCTAAAGTTGTTAACTATTCCTCTCTACCTCCTTTCCGTCTTTTAACAGTGATTTATTTTTAAGACTCCAAAAATAATTAATTCAGATTAAATATCACAAATCAAATTTTTTTATCGTCCTCAACAAAGTAATTATCCTTATGTCCTAACAAAGAAAAAAATTTACCCCTGTAATGTGTAGCCGAAACTACAAAATGTCATAATATCCACTCAACTGTTCATTTAAAAAATATTATTTAAAACTGCCCTGGACAATGTCAATAAAAAGTTGTGTAGTTGTTCTACAGTTCTCTGTTATACTACTTTCTTAAATACTAATGTTTCCGTTCATCATCTTATTTTTTTTTGTGTTAAACGTTATTTAGAACTTGCTCGTGGCCTCTAATACCAAAGAAGTGGTAATCCTGAAAAACAATAACCAAGCAATCAAGCCAGAGTCAAGAATGTTGTTTATGTGGCTGTACTGTGGCTCATTCCTCCTTCCCCCTCAGCCCTTTAAAGTTCCTACGTCCTACGACATTTGATTAAATTGTGAGCTAACTTCCTCTAAAAAACAGTTTATTCCTGTTTGTGTCACATCAATGTTGTGTTTTTTGTGAGCTAAACTTACTCTGGTAAACATATATTCCTGTTTGCCACCAAGTTATGTGCAGCTAATACATTTCTTAAATGTGATCTCTAACAGTGAGATATGTAAAATCCTCCCGCACAAATTCTTTGTTTGATGACTAAAATTGCTATTTGTGCAACTGATATAAGCATTAACCTCCTCTATAAGCTTACATTGTGACAATCCGTTGTAAGTCAACTAAGATAACCATTTTGTAGCGATAGAAAAAAAGTACCAAGTCTAGCAAAATCCACTCAGTCTTTGATTCACATTGAAGATAATTAATATGCATCCGTTTTTAAGTGTGCGTTAGTGTTTTAAGTAAAACTCATAGATACAACTCTTTTAAACAGTCGATGTTAGGATATCCATTGAAGTAAACGATTACCTCTTAACAACTACTCTCAAATGAATACTTTGGAACCTGAAATGTTAACTCGTTATTTCAGCGTCCCCTCTTTCTTCAAAATTTTGACTTAAAGACGTCAAGAATTTGACTTTATTCATTTGCTCCTCTTAACCCTAAAGTCCGCCTCCTCCATTTTCCAAAATTTTGTATATGGAATTTTAGATATGCCTCGACGGAGGAATATAGTAACTGGGAAGGAACGTCAATGATTGAGGGCATCGGGATTTCTAACATTAACCGTAATTTAGGATAAAGAATAATATGTTCTAATATTAGTTGTACAATGTTCTACATAAAGTAGTGACCCGATCTTATACCACTGAAAAAGATAGTCTCATCTATGAAAAAATTTATCTATTGATCTTCTTGCAGACTTGATTACTAATAGGATAAAAATTGCACAGAATTGTTTGGAACGAGATCTGTTTATGTTTTATAGCACTATCGTCTGGATCTGAAATTGACTGACCGTCTGTGGACAAGTTGTACATTTGGATGATCTAAGCGATTGCCTCCATGTCTTCCAACATACGATAAGCAAATGTAAAACACAACACAATTGCATCGTTTGGTCTTTACCAAATTTGTCATCTCTTTCAATCGCTCCGGAAATAAATGGTATGCCTTAAGTTTACAAATTGGAATGAGATGACAGGTAATAGTTAAATTACTAAAATATACCAAAAGCAATAGAGTGAATCATTGCACAGAAGAGGCAAAACGAACGAAGAATCAGAAATGCATGCTGCTTACGAAATTAGAGGAATCCTATCTCCTAACTTAGCTTTCACTAAATTACGATCTTGCATTGATTTTTCTCTCCGAGGCTTCATCATGCATGACTCTTCCTACTAGTTCAAAATTTGTTCACAGCGTTTAGATTATGATTTCCAAATAAAACCATCTTTAGACACAATGAATGGGTGTAAATCCTACAATGGCACTGATTATACGCGTAACAAAGCAGGATAGTATGGCTAGAAATTAAACAATGAAAGTTGGTGCAAAGGAAGGTTGTTGTAAGGATTATTTTGTTCCTCTTGTTTTTTTTTCTCATTCCTCAATCCTTACAAGTTAGAGAAGAAACTTGTAAGGTCTCTATTCTCACACGGAAATGGATTGCTCAGTGAAATTGTCATCTCTCTTATTTAATTTTAGGTGGTTTTACACCAATGAGATTTTGTAATTTACTTTCTCATTATTTTTTACTTATAATTTTCGATAAAAGTCAAGTTCATTAATAAAATTAACATTCCTTTTTCTTATTTCCAAATAATTTTAAAATAGAATTTTATGAGTTAAAAATTAGATTAAAAAAGTAACTTTAAGTGCCCACCTTTATTGATCAAACCCAAACTTCTCCTCGGCTTTTCGAAGAGTTCCTTCGAATAGGTGATGGCTAAGGTAGGCATAGGAATGATGGAACCTCAGCTCTGCCCCACAATTATTCTGCTAGAAATATCCTTGGGAACATCGGGAGGGGTTCAGGCTCTGACCTTCTTCATCTGAATCAATGCAAACACTTGAGCTCTTTCAACCGCCCTGCTTACCTCGGTGGGGATTCCTCTCAGTTCGAGGTTTGATCACTTGTGGTTAGACTGTTCTTGAGTTGAGAGTGACATTCTTTCCATTTTTGGAGGAGTTCCTTAACTACAATTTGTTAATCCCAGTCAATTTGGCAACCCCCTATGTGTCGTTCATGATTTTGGTTTTTGCAAAATACCACTGTGAAATGTATTTTCTTCGCAGTTGAAATGAATCAAGCACGTTCAATGCGTGCCATGATCATAGCAATCACCAAGATTTGCACACTTGCTCTGATAAAACACAAGACCAATATTGATTGAGTCAAAAAAATAGTAATAAATGAATAAGCAGTTTCCCAGTCATAAAATTGGTATCCGTATGAATGAATTGCATTATAAGCTCTATTAGGCAATAGATATGATAAGCCGTTATCTGATTCAATGACATTAATATGCATAGTATATTCTTGTGAAATCGCTGAAACTAAAAGTATCCACAAGGATAATTATATAAAAACACAATAGCCCCTCGGAAATTTTATGAAATGCGCTCAGACCTTTCAGGTTTCGTCAACACATCTAAAATTGAAGTATTTAGCTAAGGGATTAGAATCGTAATCAAGCTTAATACTGCATAGCCAGTGACTTCACACTCTGATTACTGACCTTCAGAACAACTTTCTTGTTGAAATGAGTACAAAGTCATCATGCAGAGCACAACCCTAGTTCTATAATTTCTGATTAAACAAATTACTATTTAATTAAATTTAAATTTAGAAAATTGTCCATAAAGCCGAACGTATGGATGTACTTGCTACTATCACTCAGTTTCTCTTTCTTTATCAGGACTAAGAACTGTAGGTAGACTATATGTACCAGAACTGGACAATTAAGAAGATAATCACATCACTGCTCATTCAATATGTAACCAGCGCTAAGATGGCAATAGTTAAAAGAATGATATAAAACCGAGACATAATTCTAAAGAGGATCAGCCGAGAGACTTATTGTCTACACAATGGAAAGCATCACCATTGTGCATTATGTAAATGACTCATTTTGACAGAAAGGATCCAAATTGATAGTATTGCAAGAGTCAATATGAGTGTTGCGGCCGGAGTGTTAAAACTTTCCGAGCAACACAATATCATAAAGATGAACCCATTGTTTAAATTAGAGTATTCTGCTGTATTTGTTGATTTTTCAAATGTTTGGATGTTTAATTGGACTAATAATGAGAGACTACACTTTTATTCGATATAATGCATATAACTAACTATGCTAGAAAGCATGTAAGACCTATCATTCAATCCAATACAAGTAAAGCATAATCAGAAATGGAAATTAGAACAGTTCTTACCTTGATCCTCAAATTCTGTCTCCTGTGTCCTGTATTTGTTGTCATGTCTCCTAAAAATATAGAAGTATTCCTGTTATCCTAGTCAATGAATTTGGCTTAGCACTAGTACAGGGGAATAATAAAGTTGAGCTCAAACCAACTTGACGAAGTGAGTTAACATCCATAACGGCATAATACATGAGACAGATCCAAACTGCAATGTGTTTAGTTTGGCATCTTAGCTTCCATACTACCCACTGCAAAGACCGAATTATCAGATGCCCATGCAAACAATATGTCACGCTCCAGTTCAGTTCAGTGGCATTCCTTATAACCTGGAAAAGAAAAATTGAGATTAGTTAACAACCAGTGCCTCGTCATCATCAATATCAGTCTATGCAAATTTTGATACCAAAGAACGAACAAATCCTTACAGACCAAATGAGAAGGCTGAGTCAATTAAAATTCAACAGTGATGAAGTACCACTGCCATTGCATAGATTATTCCCGATTCACAGGCAAGATCTAGGATAAACTTTTTAACGCAACGTTTGCAAATCATCGCAATGTTCAAGAGACCAATGCAGCACGGATCTAGCACAACAAGACCATATCTAAATCATTAGCAACAATATCTACACACACGAAAATTCATCAGATCCAAAGCAGCAAGGGCTTACGCTTACCCCCAATCAAAAAGGAAAGGAGATAGTTAGAGAGACAAAAAGGTGAAAGTTCTAAAGTGAATTAATTAGATCATCATATTGCGATATAATACGAATGATTACGATTGTAAGTTAGCTAGTAATTAGTCATCTCAAAAGGCAGTAAAAAAGATCTCACATTATCATACCTGAACTAATTTATTGCACTTGACTACGTGGAGTTTTGTTATTAAATACTAATGAATATTTTTTTCAGGAAATAGATATATTAAATGGTCTGCAACCTTCTTACGCCCAAATGGGCATCGCAATAAGCATGACTAATCTTGTCAACTATAGATAGAAACTGAGCACTTTCCATAAGGCTGACTTGAACTTCTGTTCAGACTATTTCACCGACAGACCATACTGGACTTGGAGTATGCAGAGAATCTAAGTTGGCTCTCCAAGGAAGCTGACGGCCTCTATTCAGATCGCCTCCGATTTCCATTATTAGCTTCTCTCTTGTGTGACTTTTCATAGCCGATGAAAATTCAGCCTCGTAAATAGGATGTACGAGAGATATTTTTAAAATAATTCAAACCACTTATTATCACGAAGATAAAACTCCCACTCCAACAGCTCCACCCAATTCAACATTTAAGTCCAAGTTTTAATAAGTATGACTATGTAAACTATCTCCACACCCTACTTTGTCACGATAATCAGTAAGCATGTGGTTGTTATAAAGAAACGAGTGAACAGTAATTAGGAAAAATGTTTACAATAAAACATTCTGTGACCTAGAAGAGCTATAATCGGTATAAGAAAATATGATATTGAGGTTATGCAAATAGCATTAAATCAAAATATGGTTCGCAGTACTTGAGAAATCTTTAGTATGGTGATGGCATTGCTCTTAGTGCTTGATGTTTTTCGATAAATTTGAGTCACCTCGCCTCACCCGTACTTATTTTTATCAATACAACAGAATTAAGACTATGCATCACATCTGTTACTTCGCCATCCCAAAATGTCCCAACCTTAGTAACTGCTGCCGAGTTGGTTAGTGAACTCATTATAAACCACTCATTTCTTTTTCGGCACTATTGCTCACAAACTCATAAATTAATTTGGACTTAAAATAATCCAAAGACTATCATCATCATTCAAAGACGAAATGTGACAACATTAAAATGAATTGAATGAGACAAACAACGACATATCACCTGCATGAATTAGTATTAGGATACTCTAATAATCAACACAAAGTTCAGATATTGCGAAACATCAAAAAAACCAACTAAAATTCGATCTAAACAATAATATGACAAAATGTAATAATCAACCACAAAAACATGTTATTAAACCTCTAAAGATCGAACCCAAAAACGAAAATTTGTTTCTTTGCATTTGTGCAAACAGAGAATTTGAACCACTACCCGCCAAACAACAAACCGAAGATCACACTTTCGATTCGTTCCCTCTAAAACTACTGCTTTAGCACCATTTTAAAAGAATAAGCCCCATTTTTTTTTCTCCATATTCATTACGAAATGCCGATCCCATGAAATGGAAACCTAAAATTATGTTTATTGGATCAGAACAAATCATTGCAGAAATTTGAATGAGCCTTAATTCATTCATAACCAATGAAATAAACAGATGGTAACTAATCAGTGAATACCCCTAATAATTCGAACTCCAATTTTCAAATGAATAGCCCCATTGTTTTTTGCTCTCCGTATTCTTACGAAATCGAACTATACAAAATATCGAAAATACAAATGGATTATTTGCCAAATTAGCAAGCAACAAGACCTCCAATCGAATCAATTCGCCTCATAACGACATTGAACACAAAAGCTCTCTTAAGCCCCAATACACACGGAAGTCGATCACTTCGTTTGCGACCTTTTCATCGGTCCTCATGGTAGAACAATGACTTGTTGCGGACCACACCGACCACCTGATGAAACATAAAGGGCCAGCGGGCGAGAAACGACGATGGAGAACGGGCAGAGATGAGAGAGAGAACCGTGAGGGAAAAAAAGGCTCTGCAACGAAAAATGGGCGAAGGAGGAGTGGGAGAGGTAGGTGTGAAATGGCGATTGAGATTATTGGGAGGTGTTTTTCAAGAATCAAAGATGAGTAGGTGCAAAGGTGGTTGACTGACGGTCATGGGATAGAGGCAAACACGATCATAAACTGTTATTATGAACAGTAATTTATACTCACTATTTTGTGTGTTGTGGATATGTCATGTTAGGCTCGATTTTTTAAAAAAAAACAGAACATAGCTTAGGTGTTAATGCACTGTAAATAGATCGTTAAAATATACTCCCCTTTTCTAACCTCAAAGAACTAACTTCCTTGCTTTTTAATATTGCAACTAGGAGTTTTTTTGTGAGACAAGAACCTTCAACTTTTTGATTGTGTTCGGAAGCGCGTCCCACTATTCACCCTTTGAATTAAATCTAGTTTAATGTGGAAGATTAGTTATGGGTGTTGTCAATTTCCCTGAAAATTAAAGCATACCCTACATAAATCAAAACAAATAAAAATGATTACACACAAATAACACACAAATATTTAGGTATAGATGGGATTGTTTAACGGACCGAAGAGTGTGCGTATCCATGCAAGATACGTTAGCGTCTCCTCTCTGGCCGGTTTATTAACAAAAACGAATGTTTACTTATGACGATTCATATATAGGAGTAATACAATATGAATTGGAGCCACATAAGGTTAATTCTCCCAGAATTTCACTCTCTATAACTCTCAATAGAATCGTGTTTTCCCCTCACCAAAAGTGGGCTTGGAATAACTTCTAATCGAATTGCTATATAATAATAGCACCCCTAACCATCTATTTATTAGGGTGGTACAAAAAGAATATAGGAGTATAAGATTAATATCACGAGGATATAAGGAAAAGTACCTCATTTTGATAAAATTACCGAACAAGAAAGTCTCACAAATAATATGAAATCACTATCTATATCTATTTATACTGTAATTTAGTCGATCATAATAGCATATAATATATCCAAAGAATAGAGAGTGTATAAAGATATATCTTCTAAATACCAAACATCATACTAAATAAATTATCCCTTAACCATGCCAAATAATGCAACCTCTGGAAGCTATCTTGAACAAATTTGACTTCCGTTATAACCATTCTGTATGATAGATCAAATAGTAAGTCACACCAAAAATTCTCCACAATTCTCCACCCTGACTTGATAGTTTATCAATACTTCTGCCAAGGACCAATAGATCAAAACAACACGTGGAGATTGGTTAATACAAAGGTCCAACAACAAAAACTCATCCCACAATTCTCCACCTTTGACTACTGTATTCATCCATACACAATCCTAAGACCAAACAAACAAAGCCCAACCAACAAATGATCGAGGAACCCAAAAATTCTCGTGTCGAGGCTTTATTGCCTCCACACTTGTATGGAAGTCATAAACCGTAGGGTATCAATATTATACGAAATCAAAAACGCAATCAGACACGTCAAGCAACAACAAATGTAACTTGTGAAGCCAAAGCCAAATGGTGAATTTGGTATACTCTCAATAGCTGAATTTCATAGTTCGGGCATTCAAAACCAATCAAAACTGATCAATTGCAAGGACAAATCGCCATTTCAATTTACTATCTCCAAATAGAAGCCATAACACGATCATCATGAACGCTCCCACACCAAAACCAACTTAGCAAAGACTCCGCAACCATATACGAACGCAATGACGTGTTGAATGGCCATTTTTTTTTGCTCCATGCCTATACCAAACCATGGTCACTGAAGCTAGTTCACTACCTAGCTAA
Source organism: Bassia scoparia (assembly GCA_008642245.1). Classification (NCBI taxonomy): domain Eukaryota; kingdom Viridiplantae; phylum Streptophyta; class Magnoliopsida; order Caryophyllales; family Amaranthaceae; genus Bassia; species Bassia scoparia. The sequence continues at coordinate 114,705 of SNQN01000043.1, read as the reverse complement.
CAAAATTCACTTTGCTAACTATCAAACCAAAATAATAGCCAAACACCAAAGCACAAATTTCTCATTGTCCATTAAATTGAGACAACAATTGTCGTTCGACCCAGATATAGACCAATATTGCGAACAAATCGTCTTCCCACACACTGTCGATGCTCCCTTCTTAGGTCGAGACAAGAAATCTACCCAATAGCAATCACACTTAAATATAGCAATGAATTACAATAGCAAATCTAGAGTGCGCAACCAACCAAAGGCAGAACATCGACTAGTCGTTAATCAAACACAAGACACGAACTCATTTCCAACAACATTCCGATCAAACCTTCTAGACGTGCCCCTAAACTTGCCAATAACGTGGTCCTCAATGATGCAAACAACATCCAAAAATATACATATAACATATATGAAGGAAATCCTTCATGCCACTTACTTACGATAAAGCCATCATTATAAATGGGCAGCTCTTCAAAAGAGACTTCTCTGGCTTCCATGCTTCACCTCAAGTTTGTCAAAATTCTCGTAGGCACCCATCTTCAATATATCTAAGCTCTTTTCACTATCCCTCAGATTCGGCCCTTGCGGACCTCGTAGCACTTGTCTCAAGTTCACCTAGTCTTATATTTTCTCCGAAGAGACTCCAACTCCTCACCCATTAGCATCCAACGATATAAACGTTCTTGATACTGTTCTTTTCACAAATATCACATGCTCTCCCTGTTAATGAAGAGAGTGTTTTTAAATACAACCCCAAATGTCTCATTTATACCCGGAACTACAAGCTATAGCGAATAGGCAGAATGCGCTATATTGCGATCTATTTGACGCTTTCCCACCGAATCCTCTACACAACGCTTTGGACCACACCCTGCACAACTCTAAGAAAGAGAACGAACACTACACCATATTTAGCCCCGTGAGTATCAGTCAGAACCTAAGTGACTCTCTAGAGTGACACGCATAACCAAAATGTACCAAAGTACCCAATCTAGTACCATTTCTAAGCCTACTAATTTGTAACTCGTCTCAACAACAATCATTTTCCTCCACCTGAACCTATGGATGAATCAATAATGTGTACTCCTTGTCCAGGAGTTACCAAGAGATATCAAATTCTTCTTCAATTGAGAACCTTTGGCCCTAACATATCACTACAAAACACTCTCGAGTTCTCCCTTTCCGCAGTCCTTAAGTTCTGATGAGTTAACCTTTTACCCACAATCTGTGGACAGCAGCATTACTATTACCATAATAGATAACATGCGTGGGACCACCATCAAAAGAAATTAAGTAGTAACCATTCGACGATTAGGACTAACAATGCATGATATAAGAACCATCCAGAATCCAACTATCTCCAATTGAAGTTGTTCGCAGACTGACTCGCACCAACTAACAGTTAAGGACCATTTAATCTTTCTTTCATAGTAGAAGTGGCACAATTAGTAAGAAATTTCTGCCTTGTGCAAATGTTTAGCATGATACATTTCCTGGGGTTTTTTAGGACATTTATTTTTCCATCTATGACCGGTTTTTACTGAGCCTAGGAAGATTTGGAGACATAGATTGCTGTTCTTTAGTTTTATTACCCCTACTCTTCGCTGGAAATTTCTATTTTTATTACTCAGAGTATAAAACTATTTTCACTGGCCGAATTACTAATTAAGTTAATCAATCATCCCTGAATCTCTATACCACTTTCATTCGTTGCCGCCTACCTATGACGCAACTCTCTAGAATAAAGTGCAGATTTAACTTCTTCTAGGTCACAGTTTCTATTACCCACCCCCAATAGGACGAACAATCTCAACAAAATTCTCAAAAAATTAAAAGCGACCTGCCATGGGCAAAAAAAACACAACAAAATCAAAGCAGGCATCCAATCAATTCTTTCTAATCTTAACATAATGTAATTATTACTGCAAATCAAGAAATAGTATTACAGTTTGTTTTTTTCACTAGCGGAGTATTCTCATTAGGAATTTTTTTTTTTTCCTTTCCAGGATCTAAAGGCGTACCTGAATGCATTCGCAGAGAAAACCTACTGTTGCTTTCAACAACAGCTTGTTTAGTGAGGAGGACGTTGCGTCAATTTTAAAAAGACTCATCCAATCCTATCTTGACCACTTTGAGAGACCCGCCCAAAGCCGAGTAGTGCCTCATCGGAACTTGCAATGATCACATCATCTGCACAGCAACACGTACATGATATGTATACGATAGTGAGCCCTCTCCTCTGTCGCCTCAAATTCCGCTGCGCTCAAGCAGTGAATCCTTTCGAATTTTGTAACCAACAGGTTTCCCAAATAAACCCTGTTGTTCTTCAACAAGGCGTCGGCATGTGGCGTGTTAATCTGCCATATCGAAAGAATTACCTATCCTACCGTAAAATTTAACTCAATTTCATATACATGGTTGTTAGTGTCAATCTATCGCACGGATCGTAGGATCCCCGCATCTGATACCAAGTTTGTCTGTAACGGATCAGCAGCCGAAAATAAACAAATACAAAACAAACAACATAATAATAACACAAGAATAATCACATCATTAGCGAGATTTGCACGTGGAGATTGCTTCACTATCAATGCGGCATAGCTACGTCCTCCTGGCCGGTACGACATTTTGTTTACTATGGAGATTCAAATGGATACAAATGAGAGACTGGTAATTCTCCCAAGAATTCACTCTCTTAATACTCTCAATAGTTGTTTCCTCACAAAAGTGGCCTTGAATAACTCTAATCGATTGGAATAATAATTACCCCATAACCAATCTATTTAATAGGGTTGTACAAAAGAATTGGAGTATAAGATAATTACGAGGTAGCCGAAACAAGAAAGCCGCAAATAATTAAATATATCTATATCTATATTAATAATCTATATTCTATATCTATATCTATATCTATATATATACCAATTACCTCTATTAGCGAAGTGGCGTTGTATAAGATATATCTTTCATAAAAGCTTCAACAAACCTCATATGACCATGAAACATATACTTCCTGCCAAAAATGCTCTTGAAGCTATCTTGAAGCCAAATTTTACTCCGATACATCGTATGACTTGAATCAATATGAAGTCACACCGAAAATTCTCCACAATTCTCCACCTGTGACATATTGTATTTTAGCAATACTATCGCCACCTTTAGTACCAAACAAAACACAAAACGTATGAGACTTGGTAATACAAGTCACAAAACCAAAATCACCACAAAATCTCCACCTTGCTTGTATCTCACCAACACAAGCCCGAAGACCAAACATAAAAACCAAAAGTCGAACCAAAATGCCAACCAAAATCCCGTGGCGAGGATTTGCCGCCCTCCACCTTGAGCATGAACTCCGTAAGGGTATCAAATCACGACAAAAGCGTTCAACAAGTCCAAGCAACAAAAATAACTTGTGAACCAAAGCCAAATGGAACGAACTCCAATGTGTTTTAGTCCTATCAATAACAAAACGTTTGATCAATTGCAGACAAATCGCATTCATACTATCTCCAAAGACCATAACACGATCAACAATGAACGCGCCAAAACCACTAGCAAGACTCCGCAACCATATACAACCAAGAGTGTATACCAAACCTGTCACAAGCCTCTAGTAACAAAATCACTTGCAAAATCAAACCAAAATAACCAAACACCAAGCACAAATTCTCATTCCATAAATGAGACTAACAACTGTCGTTCCAACCAAATAGCGAACAAATCGCCCACACACTATCGATGCTGCCCTTCTAGGTCGAGACAAGAACCTACCAATAGCAATCACATCATGTACAATAGCAAATCTAGTGCAAACCAAAGCAAAACATCGCACTAGAAACCAAACACAAGACACGACTCTTTCCAAACATTCGACAACTTCTGAGCTGCAATAAACGTGTCAAGCAAAACACACAAAAATACATAAATAATAGTAAGATAATCCTCCCACTTACTGCAGTAAACGCAGCAAGTCTTAAGACTCCTGTTGCTTCCATGCTTCACCTCAAAGTTGTCAAATCGATCGTACCACTTCAATCAAACTCTCTTCAATCACTGCGCTTGCGACCTCGTAGCACTTTCTCAAGTTTACACTCGTCTTATTCTTCGCGAGAGACTTCCAACTCCTCACCCATCATAAGCATCCAAGAGATTGACTGAGATCTACTTCAAAACTTTTCCACTGTTAGGCTAAACAAATGCTCATTTATCATCAGCAACATGCAACGCATATGCGACCGAATCCTCTACACAACAGCTTTGACCATCACCTGCACCATAAGGACGCTACACTTGCAGTATCAGTCAGAACAGATACCATGCACATAATACAAAGTACCCAATCTAGTACCTTTAAGTACTATCTTTCGAACCTCTCAAAACACACATTTTCCCCCACTGAACCTGAGAAAGTGAAACCTCCTGTCAAGAAAGTACCAAGAGATATCAAATTCTTCTCAATTGAGGAACATGCCTACTTCACCAAAACACGCACTCTCCCTTCGCCAGTCCTAAAAGTCTGATGTGACATTTACCCACATATCTTACAGCCAGCTTTACCATGATAACATCATACCATCCATCAAAAGACTCATAAGTAGTAAACCATTCACGATTAGGACACATATGAAAAGTACATCCAAATCCAACACCCAATGATTCGCAGACTGACTCGCACCACTAACAGTTAAGGCCAAATCTTCTTCTGAATCACATTGTGAATTCTTTGTGCAATGTTAGCATTGGAACTATTCCTGGGGTTTTTAGGACATTTTTTTTCAATGACCGGGTTCTTTACAATAGTGGCATATGTTCTTAGTTTTATTACCCCTACTCTTCGAATTTTTATTTTTCTCAGAGTTAAAACTATTTTCACTGGCCGAATTACTAACAGTTAATCCAACACCTGAATCTATACCACTTTCATTCGTTGCCGCCTTATGACGCAACCTCTTAGAATAAAGTGCAGATTTAACTTCTTTCTAGAGTATCACGTTTCTTTACCCACCACAAACGACTCAATAAAATTCTCAAAAGACGCAGGCAAAAGAAACCAACAAAATCAAACGCATCCTCATCTTCAATCTTAACATCTAAATTACGCAAATCAAGTAAAATAGTATTAATTTGTCTAGATGATCCTTAAAGGCGTACCTGACTGCATTCGCAGAGAAAACAACTGTTGTTTCAACAACAGCTTGTTAGTGAGAGACTTCGTCATATAAAGACTCTCCAATTTTGACCACAAACCAAAGCCGAATCCTCATCGGACACTTCTATGATCACATCATCTGCCAAACAAAACAATATGGTGGAGTGAGCCCTCTCCTCTGTCGCCTCAAATTCCGCTGCGCTCAAGCCAGTTGAATCCTTCGATTTTTCAACCAAAGGTTTCAAATCCCTGTTGTTTTCAACAAGGCTCGCATCTTAATCGCCATAGCCAAAAGATTCCTACCCGTAAATTTCTCAATCTTCATGGTTGTAGTGTTCATTTCCCGGATCGTAGATCCCGCTCTGATACCAAGTTTTTGTAACGGAAGCGCCGAAAAATTAACAAACTACAAAAACAAACAAATAAGATAACACAAATAACACACAAAGATTTAACGATTCACTATCAATGCGATAGCTACGTCCTCCTGGCCGGTACGAATATGTTTTACTATGGAGATTCAAATGGAATACAATGAGAGACTGGTAATTCTCCCAAGAATTCACTCTCTAATACTCTCAATGTGTTTTCTCCAAAAGTGGCTTGAATAACTTCTAATCGAATTGATATATATAATTACCCCTAACCATCTATATTATAGGGAGTGTACAAAAAGATATATGGAGTATAAGATAATATACGAGGATAGGCGAACAAGAAAGCCCAAAATAATAATATATATCTATATCTATATCTATATCTTATATCTATATCTTATATATCCAAAGTGGCGTGTATAAGATATATCTTTCTAAAAGCTTCCAAACAACCTCATACTAATATATCCTTCCTGCCAAAAATGCATCTTGAAGCTATCTTGAAGCAAATTTACTCCGTATAACCATCGTATGACTTGATAATATAAGTCACACCAAAAATCTCCACCCAATTCTCCACCTTGACTTGTATTTTATCAATACACGCCAAGACCAAACAAAACAAACGTGAGACTTGAGTAATACAAGTCAACAAACCAAACACCGACAATCCTCCACCTTGACTTGTAATCACCAACACAAGCCAAGACCAAACAAACAAAGCCACTTAAACTCAACATAATGCCAACCAAATAATCCCTGGCTGCTATGTTGCCTCCAAACCTTTGAGCATAACCCGTAAAGAAAACGAATATCTTAGACACTCATTGAAAAATGTGTCTCGCCAAAATGAGTAATCCGTTGATGAAACATAACGCTGTAATGCTTCGCAGTTTGTTTCGTAATTTGAGATCTGCTGTTTTTGGAATTCATAATACAAGTTGGAAATATGCTGAGGTATTTTCGGTACAGTTACTCGGGATTGAATATATGTCGAGCAGATAGTGTCAAACTTCATATATAAGGAACAAAATGATACTTTTCTTTCGGTCTTTTTTCAAATAGTTCGGTTTTCAAAAGGTTTCAAAGCGCTCGAGATTCTCATGCTTTTTGAATGATTCTATATAATGAGATGAATTAATCCTTTCAACAATTGTTTTTCGAATCCGGCCAGTATTTTGCTCCTAAATTTATTTTCTGATTTTTTTTCTATTGACCTCTTTCTATGGATTTTTGACAGAAGCGGATGTTGTTAAATACCAGTCAGACTATACGCAGGAGAAAATATACTAAAATGCACATAATTTAGAAGAATACTCCGAGGACACACCTACGTGGAACTTTCATAGATACATTCAGAACTCCTTGCTTGGAGAGCAAGGGTGTCTAGTGTATGCGATCGAATCAATAGGAAATATAATGCGACGAAATAAAATCAGAGGAAACAAAATATTTCGAGGTTATTTAGAAAAAATATGCAAATCCTTGAGTTAACGTGACCTATATCGGACAGACTGGTATGAGTGTGTTAAGTAAGTTTGCGTATACTAAACGCTCAATCAGTGTCGGTATTATCACGCTCAACAGGAGGCTGTGTATGTACGCGTCAGTTATACTGTACACCAATATCCTGCCACCCAAGAAATCTATGGAGAGGAAGCAGCGTTTATACGCCTGGCATGTGAAGACGATAAAAGTAAATAACGCAGGAAAAATGTTCGGTGCATCAAAGCATGACTGCAACTCATTGTTGCTATTTTATGATATGTCATTATTAATTTGTATACAACATTTTAGATTACACATCATTTTTGTCAATGAAATTGTATAACCAAAAAATTAGATGGTTTTTATCTACAAATACACTACTTGTCCATACTAACTTTTAACTTTTRTCATCATTTAATATTATTCACTTAAATTTTGTTTCGAGAATAACTAGAATTTATCAATATAATAAAGTGAAACACGACGCGCGTGCGCGCGCCGTGTAACACTAGTGTAGGGAAATGAGTTATAAACCAAAGCAAACTTAATATTGAGGGGCAAAATTCGGAAAAAACCCATATTTTTATTTCAAAAATAAACTTGGAATTTTTACCTAGAAGTTCAAAGATATAGATGTGAAAACTTACTTACTTTCGAGTTTCGATGGATTATGCAAGAAAAAGTTTAAGCAATATTGGTCCTATGTAGTTCACTCTGATTAGCAGAAAAAGTGGAGTAGCAAGCATTGTTAATAAAGTAATGAACCATAATGTTCATCATACGGAGTACACAATAATCTTTAGGGAAATTCTCTTTGGTAGGCATGAACTTTTGTGAAATTCCTTTGGTAGGTATGAACTTTTAGAAATCTCAATTATAGGTATTAATTTTAATAACTTGTGTTAACCGTGACTAAAAATTCATTATTAGCTGTTAAATTTGTGATTTTGCTGTTAAGTGTGGATTATTGGGAGTAACGAACCCTGATTTAGCATTTGGTTAAGGTTAATTACTGCCCTTTGTTGTCCTTTTCACTTCACCAATTCACTGCCCTTTCAACTGATTAGGGGCCTGTTTATATTAGTTTATTTTCAGTTCAGTTCTTAACCTAATTTCTCTCTCTTATAAAATATTCAATTCAGTTCAATTCAGCTCCGATCCATTCAGTTCAGTTGATTTCAGTTAATGTAAACAAACCCTAAGTAAACTGAATTTGGTATGAAATGTGGTATGAAATCAGATTATAAACTTGTGAAATTGTTTCCACTACAAAATGTGGTATTGTATGTTGCCCAGATGTGATATAAAATCAGTTTATAAACTGTGAGCAGATTGCTTATTTCAAATTCAGTACTGCAGCAATATTGGTTGTTAATCTTGTACTCAAACTCGGTAATCAGGTTTAAAGGATAAAAATACTATTGTAATTGAAATAACAGAAAATTAAGGATAAAAATACAAGGGAAATTAATCTTGAAAATTGAACAAATTTTTCTTCAAACATCATCCATTTACTAACTACTCGTACATTAGTTTGACAAAAAAAAATTTGACATTAAAATTAGTCGACATGATTCAATCTCTGAATCGAAAAGAAAACTATGTAAATCACATACATTCAACAACAACCCTAACTGAGTTCTTCACAACCCCTAAACAACTCACAAACTCTGACATTTGTTCGCAAATGGCCACCATGCTTCCAGCTAGAATTGTTTGCTCGATCTACAAATCTAACAAGTCTTCGTCTTTGACCCAAGAAAATTCGACACACTCGAAGAGTTGATGGAGATGCATAACGACAATTAGATTGTTGTGACATTTTTTGGGGATTAAGGCTCCGTTTGTTTTGAAGGAAAACAATTTTCATGGAAAATCATTTTCTAGGGAAAACAATTTTCATGGAAAATCATTTTCTAGGAAAAAAGTTTTCCTTTGTTTGTTTGATTAGAGGAAAACTCATGAAGAAAATGAAAAATGTAATAGAAATGAAGGAAGGGTGGGGGAATGAATAAGGGAGATGTGAGGAGTTGGGAGGAAATTGTGACATTCCTTCTCTACAAAAGGAAAATGATTTTCCTTTTCCAACGTGACATTTTCTCCTTTGAGGAAAATGATTTTCCACCCCTTTCCAAAACAAACAAAGGAAAACTAAAACGAGGAAAATCTTTTTCCGGGAAAATGTTTTCCGTCAAAACAAACGGAGCCTAAATGAATTCCTGTAATTGATGAAGATGAAGAATGAAAGAACGTAATTGAGGAAGAAGATAAATGTCGATATACAGGGGAATGAATGGAATTAGTTTTTAATTGGCTAAACCACATAACAAACCAAGGTTAAATCCCATAATCCACACTTAACAGAAAAATCACAAATTTAACAGCTAATAATGAATTTAGTCACGGTTAACACAAGTTATTAAAATTAATACCTATAATTGGGATTTCTAAAAGTTCATCCCTACCAAAGGGATTCCGCAAAAGTTCATGCCAACCAAATGGAATTTCCTAATCTTTAAGCAAGTAGGAAGTCAGCCAATGATTGGCTTCACTCTTAAAGCATCAAGCTTCTTCACCAAAAAGGGAGCAAGGAGTGTATACATACATACATACATACATACATACATACATACATACATACATACATACATACATACATACATACATACATACATACATACATACATACATANCATTTTTCTCAAAGGAGAAAATGTCACTTTGGAAAAGGAAAATCATTTTCCTTTTGTAGAGAAGGAATGCCACAATTTCCTCCCCACTTCTTACATCTCTCTTATTCATTCCCCCACCCTTCCTTCATTTCCATTACATTTTTCATTTTCTTCATGAGTTTTCCTCTAATCAAACAAACAAAAGAAAACTTTTTTCCTAGAAAATGATTTTCCATGAAAATTGTTTTCCCTAGAAAATAATTTTCCATGAAAATCGTTTTCCTTCAAAACAAACGGAGCCTAAGTTCAACAAGACACTACAATCAGAATGAAATTCTGCTGTTCTTAGCTAATGCATCTGGAATTCTGTTCTGCCTTCTCGGAACATACTCAATCCGGCCTCATCAAACCATGTCTGCTCGAAAGTACATCCCTGCATAACTTTATGATATTAAAATTTGGTAAATTTGTCAAAAACCACATTTTCTAAATGAATTTGTCTAAAACCACCTTTTCTAAGTTAAGACCTTGTTAACCACCACCTTGCTATCGTTGACCACCACATTGCTGCCGTTGACCACCCCGTTGACCACCACCTTAAGGTGGTGGTTAACAAGACTTTAACTGACAAAAGGTGATTTTAGACAAATTCATTTAGAAAAGGTGGTTTTTGACATAAATCACCTTTGAAAAGGTGATTTTTGACATAAACCACCTTTGAAAAGGTGGTTTTTGACAAATTTGCCTTAAAATTTTGGTCTTTGATGACATCTTCCTTGGAAATAATTAAGCTCAGCTCCCGTAATACAATCAGTCCTCATACAAATATTCTGGAAATCGTGAGCGAGGAGTTTGCAAGCTAGGTTGATTGCGTAAATCATGAGCGAGGAACATATTACACGAGTATAATATACGGAGTATAATCCTCCGTATGATGGATTTAACAAATCATGAGCCACGTCGCAAGGAACATATTATTGATTTAGCTATTATATGGTTAGATACCGAACTATTGTGTACAACATATTTTTCACCAAATTATTATTGAGTATAAAATTAATACAAAATATAATTTTAGAAGTTGTATTATACTAAACGCTTCCTCTGTTTTTAAATACTTGCAAGGAGTTGCAACAAATGAATATGTTGTCTCACAAAAAATATCCTTAGTTGTAAGTATTTAAAAAGAAGGAATTAAATTGCTCTGAGTTGAAAAAGGAGTATTTTATAGACAATCAGTGCATTAGCACCGACATGTTCTAGTTTTTTTTTTAAAAAAACACGGAGCCTACATGGACGATATGTAGGGAAATGAGTTCGAAACCAAAGCAAAGTTGGAATATTGGGGGGAAAAAATTAGGAAAAATCCCATATTTTAATTTGAAAAATAAACTTGGAATTTTACCTAGAATTTCAAAGATATAGATGTGAAACTGTTATTTAGTCATATGTAGTTCAGTCTGATTAGCAGAAAAAGTGGAGTAGCATTGTTAGTTGTTAGTAAAGTAATGAACCATAATGTACGTTCATCATACGGATCGGAGCACATAATAATATTTAAGCAAGTAGGAAGTCAGGCAATGATTGGCTTCACTCTTAAAGCATCAAGCTTCTTCACCTAACGCAGAGCAGTATCTTTCTTCCCCTGATCGATGTTTTCACCAGACTGCTGAAAACTGAACCAGGAGGCTTAAACAACTGCATTGATGATGATCCCATACGCCACCACATCCGACATCGGGCTCGAAACCTTCCTCTTTCATCTCCCTGTAAACTTGATCAAGTTTCAGCAAATTCTTCTGCTGACCCCAACCAATCTACCTAGCTCCTCTACACTATCACATTCACATTAGCATTGACATCAGGCCTCCTCAATATCCTCCTCCATCCTCCAACCTGTTCAGCAGAAACTAGCCTCATGTTCAAGATATATGTTTACATCACACTGCCAATCTGTTGGCTGTTGCATCTTCATCAACCCACTCAAAGCTTCTCCAACCCTGATCCCCTGTCTCATTATTGTAAAACTTGCATGCTCTCAACTTCATTCCTTCTGAAACTATCATGAGTCCAAGAATACATACATACATACATACATACATACATACATACATACATACATACATACATACATACATACATACATACATACATACATACATACATACATANCATACATACATACATACATACATACATACATACATACATAGGATTAAATGAGAAACATCCTTAAAATGAGAAGTATGAGAAACAATTTTAATCGTTGGATTCTGAATCGAGGGTCAAAATTTATTTTATGAAAAAAGTAAATGTGCAAATTTTTGTACATAAATGTGTACGAATTTTCTTGTAAATGTGCAAAAACCAAAAAAATATGCACATTTACATACAAAAATTTGCACATTTACTATTAAACTTTTGCACATCTTGACCGTTCATCTCAAAAATCAACGATCAAGATTGCTTCGTTCTCACACTTCTCATTTTAAGAGTTCTTTCCATTGGATCCTAACCCTATATACATACACACACAAGGTAATAATTTTGTACCTTGAACAGACCGAATCTCGTTTTTAAGATAAGAGTTTTAGATCATGACATCACATATCAACTTCATCTTCAATTCTTCTAGGGGATTGCTAAACGAAGTCGCAAACAACTTAAAAAAAAAAGTTACAATTTCGTGTAAACTTCCATTATTACCCTTGGGAAAAAAAATACCAACGAGCATACTCCGACCTCGCAACCAGCAGTCCACCATGGTGCCCAAACTAGACGGCCAAACTATGGGTGTCTCGCCTAGTTTGGGCGCCATGGCTAATTTGGAGTCCAAAACATGCAGCTCGCCCAACCTAGGCGAGACCACCATGGTTTGGTCGCCTAGTTTAGGCGAGAGGACCATGGTGCTCTCGCCTAAACTAGGCGGTCACACCATGGTGCTCTCGCCTAAACTAGGTGGCCACACCATGGCGTTCTCGCCTAAATTAGGCGGCCAGACCATGGTGTTCTCGCCTAAACTAGGCGGCCAGATCATGGTAGTCTCGCCTAGTTTGGGCAAGCTGCATACTTAAAAAAAACTTACAATTTAATTAAGAACAAATTCGAAAGTTCACACAAAATTGCGACTTTTTTTAAATTGTTTGCGATTTCTTTTAAATTTTAGATTTTTCAAAGCGACTTCTCCTTGACAAATTTTTTTTGTAGGCTTAAATTCTCAATATTTCCAACACCTATTTATCATTTGACTAACGTGTCCAGTAGTGAGGTCTAGTGACAAATAAGATAAGTCGGTCAACCTATAAAGATTTAGCAACGACACAGCAAGCTGTACAACCTACCTGTACATTCTATGAGACTATGACACTCTAATAAGCCTAGTAAAGGAAAAAAAAAAAAAAAAAGAATGATAACTTAATAACAGTATTTGGGATAGTGATTTACATATAATTGACATAAACTTGCCTAAATTCATATAATTGAGTGATATTTATATATACTTGCAAAATTCAAACCTAATTTTTTTGCCCTGCGTGAATTTTTTGGCGCATTTGTTGTACTTTATAATTAGTTTTCTATAATTTTTTTGAACTTTATTATATTTTGATATATTAGTAGACAAATGTTAGTGATTTATCACTCGCCAGAACGAAGAGATGTCAAAAGTGGGGCATTGATTTGACACAAAAATGAAAAAACAGGAAGAATAAAGGAATTGGTTACATGACAAAGTAAGAATATAAGTATGACAAAGTAACATTATAAAGAATTGGTTGGCTTGGACGGCAACTATTTCTGAAAATATTTGTTTTCAGAAGTTCACCAGCAATTTCCTTAGCTTTTCCATTTTTTCGCATTTTATGTTTCCTTGCTTTAATATATTTTAGTACTTGGTATTACTTACTTCTTCTTAACAAAAACACGATATGAATACTTTATACTTTACAAATAATACCCATTTGCTATAACTTTGGATGATTTTACTATGATAATGCACCGCTATTATTGCTTATGGTAGTCCATTCTCAATGGAGCATATTAAAATTTTGAATAGTTATTTCGTGACAGACGAAGATAACGCACCACTATAAATACCACACTCATGTTACATATACTCTTACACACTTGATTGATTAATTAGTCCATTATTATTTCCCCTTCATTATATATCATTATTCTTCTTCTATTACCTATCTCATTTTTCATACTTGAAACTTTAATGGCAACCCCAAAAGAGCAGGTAGCAGCAGCAGCAAAAAAAGAGTACCATGACCCTCCTCCTGAACCAATATTTGACATAGTAGAATTGAGGAAATGGTCATTTTATAGGGCAATTATCGCAGAGTTTGTTGCCACACTTTTGTTTCTATACATCACCATTTTAACTGCCATTGGATACAATGTTCAGACTGACCCTGCTCGGAACCTCGACGCTTGCGGCGGCGTCGGGGTTCTTGGTGTCGCCTGGTCTTTTGGTGGCATGATCTTCGTCCTTGTCTACTGCACTGCTGGGATTTCTGGTATAATGCTACGTACCTTTATTAATCAACTACTTATTTGCTAATACTCTTTTGTTTATTTATTTCCTTGGTTAACCACAAACAGTAATCATGTTGTTAGTTGCCTTAGATTTTAAAAACAAATAATAATGAATTACAGTCTATGGGGGTATTACATAGTTTATAATTACGGACTAAATTGTTCTTAATTATCTCTTACAAATTTTCTTGTATATACAATTAATGAAGGGCTTTAATAAGGTGATCATATTGTTGATTCTATATAACATAGTGGTTTACACATGCAATGACCTAAGTAACATAGAAAATGAGGGGAAATTTCTGGTATATCTAACATATATAATTCTTACGTTTTCAAATATTTGCAACAAAAGAATATTTTATATCTCACAAAAAATATGCATTTGTTGTAAAAATTCGAAAACGGAGAAAGTACTAACTTTATATATCCAAGGGTACATGGTTCATTTCATTCAAGTTTGAGCCAACTTTTAAAGGTATATAGATCATTTTATTTGTTTACTTATTTACATATGTGTCATTGGATATACCAAATTAGTATATATGCTAGATATATTAGTAATTTCCCTAAAAGGAGCAAGTTTGTGTGTGATCTACTTAAAGTCATTGCTAGATTAAGTAATTGTCTGCTTATTTAAATCTGCACCCGTATAGTATATTTGAATTTCATAAATTTATGACCTAATATGTTACAATATATTTCTTATGTTAACTTCCTTCGTTTCATAAAATTCATGTCCACTTTTCTCAATTCTATTAAACAGGTTGCACCGTCTCATTGTACAAGTTATAAGATGAATATTTGAATTCGGAAGAATAAAGTATAATTTTCAAAACAATTTTGGTTTAATTTGTTCGTCGGATGCGCTACATCAAATTAACAAACTAATTGTATATCGTCAAACCTGTAATTGAATAAGCGCAACAAAATACGATGTATATATTTAAAATAATCTTACAAGTAATGYTCATTTGTTATATGCTTATTACGGTTAAAGGGKAAGAGATAAAAATTTCTTTTTTATTGTTAGATTATACATTTATATTCAAACTGTATACATGTGATGTTGATTCAAAGCTTTGCAAGAAAAATTAAAACAATACTCCATCTGTTTCAAAATGTTTGTTACGTTTAATTTTTATAAAAGCAATTTTCAATGCACTTATCTAAACTTTAATATCTTTCACAATACTTTATAAAAATATTACAAAAATTTGATAATAAAAAATTATACATTGAGACTAATCTAACGAGATCTCACAAGAATATATTTTTTCTTATATATCATGAGATAATTCAAAGTCAAAGTTTCTCTCTCCTTGTACATAATATTTCAAACCTAACAAACAAATTGAGACGTGAGTATAATAAATAGTCTAATTTGTGTTTAGTGAACCAATAATTAATAACCACTCCACTAAAGTTGGTAAGTGTTGTTCAACTAGGTGGGCACATAAATCCAGCAGTGACATTCAGCCAATTTCTTGCTCGAAAAGTCTCACTTCCTCGAGCCATATTTTACATGGTGGCTCAATGCCTAGGAGCCATTTGCGGTGCAGCATTAGTGGAGTCCTTTGAAGGCACCAACTTTGCGAGGTTCGGTGGCGGGGCCAATAAGCTGTCAAACGGGTTCAGCACCGGCACTGGCCTGGCCGCCGAGATCATTGGCACTTTCGTGCTCGTCTACGTTGTTTTCTCTGCCACTGATCCTAAGAGAAGTGCAAGAGACTCTCATGTTCCTGTAAGTATATCTTGATTACTTTTCCGTTCATATACAGATCGAATACACTGTCTTGTATACTAAACAATGTAAAATTGAAAAAAAAAAGAAAACGATTTTTATGGAAAATGTTTTACGTCCAATCAAACGGAACCATAATGTAGTTTCGGTGTATTTGGGCAGAATCTTGTTCGCTTACATTGCACTTCGTATATGGAATTATAGATAAGAAGACAAAGAAGAAAAGTTAGATTTTTCTTTTTAAAAAAAAAAAGATGATCATATATATAAAGCAACTTGCACATCACATGCTTATCATTCCTTGTGATCTCGTCGTACTTTACTAGATTTAATTAACTCCTCCCGTATCCTTTTGTTATTCTGTTTTCTGAATTGATGTTCCTTTATATATTGTTCCTATTTATTTTTTTACGAAGTAATTTCCGTCTATGATCTTTATTAAATTTTAAAAAAGAAACAACATTTAATAAGTTGTCGACTTTTTCATGACGTTTTTAATAAAAAAAAATCAATATGCTAATTTCCTATGCATCAATTCCTCTTTCCAATTGGTACATTGATTTATTTTGTCTAATATTATTTCCTTTAACTTTTTTATTGTTTTGAATATCATGACAATTTACCCCACATTTACAATTTTTTTAAAATTCTCTCCACAATTTTACTGTATATGAAAACACTTGCATTGTATTGAAAGGAAATGGAAACAATACATAATTAATGGTACAGATCGAGTACAAGTGATAAGTAATGTTATGTGTTTTGGCCTATAGTTTAATGGGAAAGTTTGTATGATTAAGTAAATTTATTAATTAATCATTCTTTACAATTTGTCAAAGATGTCTGATCTAAATGCTTTACAATTTTTCTGATAAAAATAAATAAAATAAATGCTTTACAATTCTTCAAAAGTGGTTTTCCCAAAAAACGACATGACAAAATTTGGAAAAACACATGCGCAAAATTTATACACAAAAAAA
>SNQN01000043.1:73410-97753 GCA_008642245.1 Bassia scoparia | reverse complement strand
AMAAATAAAAGGCTCGTGAAAGAAAAGGTATCSAATTTGTCATTAAGCTAATCTCGTTTCTAAAGCAAATTAAAAGAACAAATCAGTTACCTTTATTATTGTATTATTGTATTATTACATGCATGCATGCATGCATATGAATTCTGATTAATAATATGGGAATTATAAATAAATAAAATGAAGGTATTAGCACCACTTCCAATTGGATTTGCGGTGTTCATGGTTCACCTAGCCACCATCCCTATCACCGGAACCGGGATTAACCCTGCCCGGAGTCTCGGACCAGCTGTTATCTTAAACAACCACCATGTCTGGCGTCAACATGTGAGTATTATCACACTCCCTCCTATATATTCTATGTATTATATTGTTATACTTCTTCTTTGTAACATAATAACGCAGCAACGATATGACATAAAGTAGGTTTGTTTTATTTAGTTTCGAAAGTTTCGAGAAATGAATCTTACGTTTGTCCTTTTCATCTATAATGTATGGTAATAATGCAGTGGATATTCTGGGTTGGACCCTTCATCGGAGCAGCGATTGCGGCATTCTACCACCAATTCATACTTAGAGCTGGGGCTGTTAAAGCTTTGGGATCTTTCCGAAGCAGCTATAAAATGTGAAATGTCAAATGTGAAATCCCACATCAAATTTAATTCATTTCTGTTGTCTTTAATTGATTTTATTTATTTATTTGCTTACATTATTCCATACTTGTGTAATTTACATGTCTATTTATTTTTTATTTGTTTTTGAATGGAAGATTGATGTATGAATATTGGAATTTCTTATGTATTTGCTCTTCGATTTCTTGAAATATTTATATAAAATAATGTGTTAAATTCTCCACACTTTCTCCTCTAAATTCTCATATTATTTCTCTTAGGTAAACTTTTATATGCAACCTGCCACACCAAATTTTATGGTGTGGCCAAGGATAAAATTGTAAAAATACCCTTTTAAAACTCTATAAAAAGATCAAACCCTAACCCTAACCTCTCCCATTTCTCTCGCCTCTCCTACTGTCATCATGCTTTCTCTCTCCTCATTGTTTTCGAAATCGATCAAAATCTTCAATCGATCATCATCATCATAATCGATCGTCAGTCAAGAAAGTGTTCGATCGCTTCGACACTAACGGCGACGGCTTAATCTCCACCGAGGAAACCTCAATCAGCGCTCATGAAAGCCGCTCGATCGGAGAGTCGGAGCGAGGAGGTCGGCCAGATGAGGAGCGAAATGGACTACCAGATTCGCGACGTTTCAGTACCTCAGAGGAATTCGCAGAGTTCTGCAGCAGGAAGCTTATTAACATCTGTTTGGTTTTGAGTCTTTATGAGTCTTTGATTCTCTTTTATAAAAACAAAAAATTAATAAAAACCATTTCTAAGTTGTTATACATCTGTTTGATTTTTTTTTTAAAGTTGTTCATAATGGTTTAAAAAAGTAGTTCATATTATCTTAAAAAAGTAATATTGATATTAAAATAGTTTATATATTTCTGAAAAGTAGTTCATATATTTCTGAAAAGTAGTTCGTATATTTCTGAAAAGTAGTTCGTATATTCTCTGAAAAGTAGTTCGTATATTTTGAAAGTAGTTCATATATTCTGAAAAGTGTTCATATATTTCTGAAAGTAGTTATTATTTCTGAAAGTAGTTCATATATATCTAAAAGTAGTTCAATATTTCTGAAAAGTAGTTCAGAATTTCTGAAAAGTATGTTCATATAATTTTGAAAGTAGCTCGTACATTTTAAGATAATAGTTTTGATATTTTTAAAGTAGTTCATATGATTCAGAAAAGTGATTCATGTTATCTAGAAGAGTATGATCTTAGTTTTTAGAAAATAATGTGATATTTTTATATAAGCAGTTTATATATTTATAAAAGTAGTTCATATAATTCATAAAAGTAGTTAAGGAGTAGTTGAGTTATCTAAGAATAAAGTCATATGATTAAAAATAGTAGTCATATTATCTAGAAAAGTAATATGATGTTTTACATAAGTATTTTAATATATTTCATAAAAGTAGTTCATAATATTGTGAAAAGTAGTTCATATTCATATTATCAATATATCGACAAGTAGTTCATCTAATATTTCTGAAAAGTAGTTATATATTTGTGAAAGTGAGTTCAATATTTATGAAAAGCTATCATATATTATGAAAAGTACGCTCGTACATTTGCTTGCAATATTGTCATCATCTCGATAAGTTTGAGTTTCAAATGCTGTAACGAATCTTCAATGCTACAATGAATATTTGAAGAATTTGCTGTTTCATTTCGTGATTTCATTTTTTTTATACAGAATTTAGCTTGAGAAAACAGGATGGAGAAAGCTTGAGGAAAAGCAGGAATGGAGAAAGGTTGAGATAGAAGAGGAGGGAGAGAAGGTTGAAGTAGAAGCAGAGGGAGAAGCTTGAGGTTCAATTATGGCGGCTGCTGGATTTTTTTTTTGGGATTAGTGTTAGCTTTTTAGGAATTAATGTTGCTTTTATTGTAGTTAGTGTTAGGTTTATTAACTGTACGGACTGTACGGACATGCCAGCCACACCAAACAATAGGTGTGGCTGGTTACAGACAAAACGAGCTGTTTCTCTTATTATTTGTTCACAGGTTCACGTATATATATAGTGTTACAATATAATATTTGTCAACTCACAGTTAGCTAATTATCCAACTAATTTTATGCTAAGATAAAATATTTTCTCAATAACAAATTACGTACTAAATATTCTACTAGATCTCATCTATGRAAAATATATCAAACATGATATATTTTCCGAAGATATATCTCATGCATCTATATTCTCTACATAATGTCCCATTTATCTATTACTAATAACTAAAGTAGAAATGGCTATGGATAATTTATGGAGAGTCGAGTGTGCACGTTTTCCTGGAATGCCTAGTAGTAGAGGAGATCTCGGTGAATTGTGGTCTAGGCTTGGAGATGATGGATATCACTATTGATGGGTATTCAAGTTCATTATTTGAAAATTACAATGCAAGTTGAATTAGTCCAAGAATACAAAACAATAAAATCATTTTTTATTGGGTTATTGGGTTATTTTCACGTGACATTTTTTTTAATTAAAAAAAAAATCATTTTTCATGATTTTATTGGGTTATTTGTTTTTATTAATTGATCAATTTTGGGTTTATTTGTAATCGAATTGAGTTAGATTAAGGAGGAAAAGGATGAAAAATGATTTTTTAAATTAAAAAAGCATGTCACGTGATCGGCACGTGAGTTTTAGTCGCCGGAATCTCTAAGACTCAACGCCGGAAAATCAAATCAGGTAGTGGTCAACAAGAAAAACTCTAAGTTAGGTAGTTTTGTCACAGATTTTCTAAACAAGGTAGTTTCTCGCAAAAACAGGCGTAACCTAGATAGTTTTGGACAATTTTCCCTATGTTTTACTTGAGTTGACTGCTTAGAATACTTTTTCAAATTATATATATATATATATATATATATATATATATCCCATGAGAATTCTCTTTAGGTGAGAACTATGAGAACTCTTGTGTTCTACCTTTTTACACTTCATGTTCTACAACTATAGTTTTCATGTTTTACACTTTTAGTCTTCATGTTCTACAATTTTAGACCTTATGTTTTACATATTTAATTCATATTATACACTTATAATTTTCATGTTCTACGATTTTAGTCATTATGTTCTACAAATTTGGTCTTCATGTTCTGCAAAGTTGTACTTTGTGCTCTACACTTTTCCAACTTTCTCTCTCCTCACTAAGCCCAAGTGCCCAACCCAGTCAGCCCAAATGCACTCCCCCCTCACTGAGCCCAGCCAAACCCACTCCCCTCCACCAAGCCCATCCCACCAAGYYGCCACCACCAACACCACTCGCGCACCAAGCCTCCACCGTTGCTGCACCAAGCCATCGCCACCATTCGCRCACCAACATAGCCCTACCTGCMTCGGGATTCGTCAACACCACCGCAAAAAACCCCATATCAAACCCCCTAATTAGGACCCTAACCCTTATTTAAACCCGAAAGCCCCAATTGAAGGCATCGACGAGCAAGGTGACGGTGGCTAGGGGACGACGGTGATGCGGCAATGGAGGGACGACCGTGGGGCGTGCAGTAGAGGAGAGAGAATGGAGAGAGGGAGGAGGGAGGAGAGAGAAATAGAAAGGGAAAAGGAGGAGAGAGAAATGGGTGATTCGAGGACGACGGTGGGGCGACAATGGGAGGACGGTGGTGGTGCGGCGACGGAAGGACGGAGGTTGTGCGACGGAGGTCGGCGGTGGTGCTAGCAGCAAGGGAGTGAAGATCTGCCACAGTAGAGAGAGAAATGAGTAAGGGAGGAGAGAGAAGTGGGTGAAGGAGTGAAGAAATCAAATTTATTTGTTTTGTAATAGTTCAAAAAATGAATGGCTATGATTATTATAGTTTGATATGGATGGTTGAGATTGAAGTTCGCATGATTCTCTCTATAAGAGGGGTTCTCATATGAACCTAACTATATATATATATATATATATATATATATATATATATATATATATATATATATGAAAACGGATTCGGATTCGGATTCAAATCTAGTTTCAATATTCGTATTCACATCCATTTTTTCCCCTTAGAATCTATAACGCACCCAATTTGTCTAGTCCAAAGTTTTAGAATTCGTATATGTGAAAAGGGATATGGAGCTATGAATCATTGAATCCCGAGGCGGGTTTATTTCCTACTATCATCTCTACACGCATCCCTCACCGATTGTATGAGTTCTATCTATGGGCAGCGAGTCCCATGCATTAATGGGACGCCATCATTTTCGCAAAGACTTGGAGACCGATCCACTTGTTACGTCTATTTTTAACCAACACGTTAATCTTAATTGAAGGAATTGAGTGCATACACAGATTACACAYGAAATTGTTTTCGGACTCTTTTGACATTACTGTGGTTTTCTGTTTTTAGTTCTACAAAGTATAACATATAAAAGAGCAAAAATTACTTAGACTTGTCATTTATATAATAATTTTAAAAATTGACAATAAAAAAGTCTAAACCACTTTTTCTGATTTCTTGTTTTGGTTTTCAAAAAAAAAAAAAAAAAGAAAACTGAGAACCAAAAACAATAACAAACGACCCCGAAGATGCAAGACTTCAAGTGTTAAAGGTTTCCAAAAAATACTATACATTGTAAAAACAAGTTGAAACTATGAAGTACGCCAGTAATCTGTTTCGAGCCTTTCGTCATCTAGATTGCTTGAGCCATCGGATTTTATACAAAGACTTTAGGTATAATAAGAATGATAACCGGATACCTTTCACCAATAACAGTCACTCTTCGCGAAAAAAAAACCCTCAACATGGTACTTTTGATTGTAGATAGAAGTCGACCGACGAGTGCAATGTCACTCTGCTAGATTCAAGCTCAGGTCCCTAACATGCAAGACAGTGATATCTTCTCTAACAAAATGTGGATATCATCATCCTTATTGCATTAGAAGGTGAATAAACATACATGATACACTKGTTAAACTAATATCAATAATGAAATAAAATAATTGTGTACAAATGCATCTGATTACCCAAGGACTCCAAATTCAACTATGAAATGTGCAAATCAGAATCAATGTACCTAAAAAATTTATATGAAAACAACCCTCTCATTATCCRTGGACAAAAATTAAGTAAAAAAAGCAAATGAACGGACAATGATATATAACACGTATGAAATGTGCAGCTGAAAGCTGGTTAAGGTTCTCTACCATACACAAGGGGGTCACTATCCTGAATCAGAAGTACTATTGGACGACATCAAAAAGCAGCTCTCATGGCACCCCGTGCAGCCTGCTGTCTCATTTGTGCTGCCTGTCCACTACCCCGGAAATACATGTATACTTGCTGCAGATTCAAATTGTTCCACTGGTTAGTTCCCAGAAGCAAATTGAAAATTACTAAATATAATCTTAAGCTGGGAAAACTACTGCAAAGAGAAAGAAGAGGGAAACCTGAAGAACCCATACGCTGAGCACTGATTCGAAGCAGAATAGCCCAAATCCAATGAAGTAGAAAATCTACACAAATTAGATGGTAAACAGTTAGTGCACTTCATGTAATATTCTTTAAAATCAAGAATACCTATATAATCTCATAACACCTTCAAGTAGTACAATATGAAACTTCTTTTCAATTTCATGTTCAAATATTAAAAGGATAATAAATACTTAGCATCAGATAAAATAGGAATTTGAACTTACCCCAACTAAGGCGTGGCCTCCAATTAGGTCAATAGCAGGAAGGATTCCACTGTTGACAACAAGGTCGAGAGTTAAAACTAAGAACCAAAATGCACAAATTGAACTCCACACATTAGACACTTACGCAAGGGATTTTCCTTTAAAGACAATAGGAGGAGCAACAGCAGCGAAGATACAGAAGCCCACGTGAAGCTGTAATTATAAAAAGGAAGAAATGAGATTAATCTATAAAAATGTTTTCTCCTATTAGAAAACCTTCACAGGCAAGACATTGGAATTCAAGAACAATTACCAAATAAAACACAAAAAACGATCCAAAGTTCAAGGCACTTTCAGTCCTGCACATAAGGTTGAATGGAATATTCAGTTGATGAAATCTATATAGAAACACCTTGACCTGTAAACAAGTAGTAGTATCACATACCTGAAAGCTCGGTAAAGAGGACGATACCACAACACATACGCACCAGGAATACCAGATATGAAGTAAATAATAGCAAGGAACCATATAGTTGCATCTGACAAACRTCAAGTTATAAGATAAATAAAAAAGTCCCACAAACGTAAACACAGGAGGCTAAGGAAAGTAGACCAAAAGACTAAACTCACCGTTCCCCTTTATCCAAGCTGTAGTAACTGCTACAATGTTCCAGGTGAGACACAATGCTAAACCTGTCACATTTAAACAATGCAGAATGTCAAACCAGGTAGTATCCGAAGTGCTCTATCCAATGCAGAATGTCACATTTCTGAAAAAAATATACTTCAATGGCATGGGAAAAGAAAATCTTAGATCAGTCATGTAGAAGCATTTGTAAATTGTTCTCAAAGCCCTAACTTGAAAGGCCCAGAGGAGCACATGATCTACATAGCAAGATAGTCAATTTGGATACATATACTAGCAAATCCGTAAAACTTGAAAATATGAAAATATAAGGTGTGMTTACCACAATTTTTCCAACAGGTCAAGTGTAAATGTGTAATATTGGTAACTCGCATGAAGTATCTTTTAGACCTTTGGTATAATTAGCCTACTGTAATTTATGAACACTATTTTACATCTGCAAGCAAATTGAGTGGGATAAGAGARAAAAGACCGACCTAGCAGTGTTGAAAAAGCTGTGTACTGTAACTTCTGCAAATGAATTGGTATCTCATTTCCGATATCATGATGAATAATTGGAAAAAATGGAGGCCAATTCTTCTCCTCAATAACAATTCCAGCTGCAAAGAGTAAGTAAGAATCAGTAACAAACTTTAAGATGCCAATCAAACCTTCTGAAACCAGCAATGGTACCCTACAAATGGATACCACAAAGAGCAAAAATTGGCTAGGCCCAGAAACATGTTCCCACACTAAAAGTTGTTTTCCAATTTAGTGACCAGTAGCACAATTTATAACCCTAGAAAATTTGGAAAGCAAAAATTTTTGTCCTCCGATTGAGAAGATGTTCATCCTTCACAACAAACAAAAAAATGGGAAAAAAAAACAAGTTATAACCCATAGAAAATAAAACAAATTTTCTAGGTTACCATAACAATTATTCTGCCAGCATAAAAAAGCACTTCGGAGTATCCATGCATGTAAAAACTCTCACAAAGTGAAATCATGGAGTAATAACAATTTAATAAATAACATTAGAAAGAATATTGCACAGCCAGGTAAAGCAAAAAAAAAAAAAAAAAAAGCACGGTAATAAATTAAAAAATCCATATTACTCCAGTACAACCAGCTTCATTAGTAATTAACCAATAAAAAAGAAAAGGGCAAAGATGTGTCTGGAGCTCTAGACCAAATAAACTTTAACTTGAACTAAAAAAAAAATTATACCTCGTTGTGCAGCGTCTTCTTTCCGTTTGAGTGCCTGCATTGTTCAAAAAGACTATCAAAAGAAAAGACAGATGAAATTGCAATGCAGATCCTATTATGCCTAAAAAAGGCTCACGTCATAAGCCTATGGAGGTTTCATGCCTAGTCACATGGACGTGAACTTCAAAGGCATACTGGAATCTCATGGTAGATTAATACTTTGTACATTTTTTCAAAGGATTATATAATAACACAATCACAGCACTAAAGAACAAGAAGAATTCCTAACAAGAACTCTTCATGGAGATGACCATAACCAATGCCATTCAACCAAATCCCACCAAGTAAACGTGAAAAAAAAAGGCAATTGTATCAACAAAGATTTTCATAAAAAATTACCTCCTCTCTCTTTCTTAATTCGGTCTCTTTTGCCTGAAGTTCTTTTTCTTTGTTCTTCAAATCCTGAATCAGAAATCTAGGGTTGTTAATAAATTAAGTAGTAAGTAGCAAACTAGCAATGCAAAGTGACAAGATGGCAAACAATATTGAACGCGAAAAACATTGCAGCTACCTTTCCAGAATCAAGGGGAATATCAACAGTTGCAGTAGGATTGTAAAAATCAGCTGGCTCGGGTGGAAGAGGTGAAAGCCTTGAATTTGAGGCTGGAGGAACACTTCCAGGATTCTACACAGCCCAATTGAATATGTTATCAAATAAGGAGATGAAAGAGAGACACTATATAAATCATGCCAAGGYCATGAACAAAGAAAAAACTAAACCAATTATTCAGCATTACAAGTATACAACTACAGAGTTTTTGAGATCAGACAATCTACAAATTGTAGAGCGTATCAATTTTTCATGAACAACTAATTTACGATTATGACTGATCAGTAAATGGGATAAAAAAAACACAATAAGAAATATGTCCAACTCATGGATATCAAAATTTAGGTGGCACAAACATTTGAGAAGATTGCTGTCTAGTGCTATAACGAGATGTCTCAGGTGCATCACCACTCACCAGATATATCCAACAAGGCAACAGTTATTAGGAGTATCATTTTCTGTACTCACATCTGTAGCTTATAACCTTATTGCAACATAGGCACATAGCTAATAATACTCTGAATATGCTTTAATGCAGAAGTTCTCCCATATAAAGTATCAACAAGAGTTTTCAGTAAAAAAGGGTCAAACTAAAAGTAGTTCATGATTGAAATGCAGTTYAGTGTATAGTTATGCAAGGTATATCTAGCATTCTAGCATGTTTGCTTATGCTATATGTTTGGATAACAAATTAGAAGGGAAAGAGAGGGGAGGGAAGGGAAAGTGGAGGAAATGATGGGGCTCCATTTTCCCTCCCAATCTCTCCAATTTTGAAGGGATTGCCTTTATTAAAGGAGGAGGGAAAATGGATCCCTCCCTCCCCCTCCCTTCCCTCTCACAACATATTATCCAAACAAGGGAAGCTTGTCTCCCTCCCTTTCCCTTCCCTTCCTTCCATTTTATGTTATCCAAACATAGCATTAGTCACAGTATCCTAGCGTACATGCATGTACAATGTTTAAGTAAGCAGTTGCAGCAACATAAGTACACTAACATTGGTTAACTGTAAAAATTAGAAAGGAAAAAAACAAAAAATAAATAAAAAAATAAATTATATGCTTACAGTCATATAAAAGGCGCCTCCACCAAAGTTTGACTGGCCTGAAGATTTGGCCTTCCTTTCTTGTTCCTAATATTGAAAAAGAAATTAGCCACTTGCAATACGTCAATATTTCAGCAAGCATAGAAAGAATGAGAGAAATAATACACTATTTCTCTTCTTTTTGAGTGTGTAAATTGTTCCTTCTAATGAAAAAGAAATTAGCCAWTTACATATAATGCTTTCTACTGTTTGTATAGTCCAAAATTATCTTAACATATTCTATTTCTCTTCTTTTTGAGTGTGTAAATTGTTTCTCGTTCTCTCTCATATAAAGAATTACAACAGTAATCATGAGCCTCACACCCACCATCAATCCATCCTCACACAGTCACAATTGATCAACAATCTACTGGAAGACACAATCTACAGTGTTGTGAAAGACACCAAGTCATTAAAATGATACTACCCACTAATTAAGCTRRCAATAAATCAAATTATACATAAACAAATAAGGAAGAAATAACTCCAAACTAGTACATATGAGAGCTAGAAGATCCCTCTTGACAAGACTTATAACATAAAGTCATAAATTGATGCAAAAATAACTTCAAACTAGAACATATGAGAGCTAGAAGATCCCACTTGACGAGACTTATAACAGTAAGCCATAATTTGATGCCAGAATACATAACCTCCTCATCTACTTTCCATCCATCTTGCAACCAGGTATGAGTTACTCTACTTCTATAGCAACCATGTTGGCTGCACCATCTGACTACCAATAAGCAAATAACATCCCAACATGTCACACCAGTGACCTCATCCAATAGGACTTTATTTAAACAATACTCCGTATTTCTCATTGTGCCATTGTAATGAACATTGGAACACAAATTACTTGTTTCAAATTTGAACAATCAGTCCATAACTTATTTTCCAAACTCATTAAGTTCCGCTATCGAAACTTAATTCTAAACACTGCACAGAACTCTCATCCTTCTCTTTACATTACATCAAAATCCTAATCAACCACCTATGATATTCGAACACGAACACGAACACACATGGATTTATGGCATATGGGCACCGATCAAAAGACGGGCAAAACACCAGGCAACTAAACAGAATTTACCTCCATTCATGGACCAACCTCCAAATGTAGTATTGCATCATCTAGTTCTCTAGAATCAAACACCGACATTTTAAGATCGATCACTAAATAACAACATATCAAAATCCCCAAATGAAATGGGCAACAGTTCATTTAACTTTAGCAATAGTGACCATCAAATTCATAATAATAATAATCAGGAGAAATTCAAAGTGGAATCACTCAGTGTACTAATCAGACTTACACTAACCCCAGATCTGATAAATCTCAATATCAAGAAACAAAAACCCCCATAATCGAATACAACTAAAAATCAACAAATCAAATTTAAAAAATAAACTGCCCTAATTAGTGGCAAAATCATCAAGAAAAGTCATTCATGTAAAAAAATCACAAAAAAAGATTGAAACTTGCAAAGATTAAATCTTAAAAAAAATTGAAAAGGGTTTGCAAGTGAAGAGACTTACAGAAAAGGGATTGACCTCTTCTTCATCAAAAGGGTTTGGATCATAACGACCTGCCATTTCAGAGATCTTATTCGCAACAAAACCCAAATCTCTGAAATAAAAACCCCAACTTTAATTAATCAAGAACAATTAGGTTGAATTTGGAGAGAGAGAGAGAGAAAGAGAGGATAGATTGAAGAGAAAGCAATGAAGAAAGAAACAAAGTGTAGAAAAAATAGGTGGGAGAATAAGATTACTTAGCCTGAAATTCGATGGTCTTTGGTCAGCACAGTTTAATTTTAGAAAATTGTGACTTTTCCTACGAAGTATATATTAAGGCATGTGATCAGCAGTTGCATTATTCAATTTGTTTTGCTTCTTTTTCTTCGAGAATCCTTAACATCTAACGCGTTACCATGTCGAGCTACTAACAAAACGTTTCAAGATGGTGTGGCCGTGGGTAGTTTGACTGGTTAAAGCATTCCTCTCGGTTCTCGGATTTAGGTTGTGTTCAGTTTGTTTGAATATAATATATCTAAAATTTGTTGGTCTTATTTGATGTGAATTAGTCTAATTTAGTCTGATTTGATTTGAAATTATTAATTTAATTTCATTTTCGCCGAATAAGCATTAAAGTTCTTAAATAAGTTGAAATGAACATAGCACCTAAGATTGATGACTTATCATTTAAAATAAAGTGATTCTACTTGTATTTTTTTTTCCCTTCAAAAGAGTAATGTTTGTATATATTATTGTACATTATGAAGTAAGATAATATTAATACTAAACTGAATTAAAATTAATTGAAAATTAGTCTAATGTTTGGCCATAAAAAAGGATAAAATTATATGTAGCCCTAAGGGCTAGTGGGCTACATAAAAACATTAATATATATTAATGGAAACAATTTAGAAATGTAAGACAAAATCACACAAATATCGATAATATTCGTTTCAATTTTTTATTTTTATTTTTAGCACATTAAACATAACCCAAAGTTATGTTTAACATTTTTCAAAAAAGAAAAAAATAGTCGAGTGAACAAGGTTTTACATATCTACATTTATACACTTGTTATCATGATTCATGATGCGAATTACTACAAAAGTATTTCGTATTTTAATTTCTTGTTCTTTAAAGTTCTTTCATAATCATCGTAATTAAATACTTAATAATTGAATTTTCCTATCAATTACATCAAGACAATAAATACTTGGTATAGGCTATAAGTTACTTTATTAGTAGAAATGGTAGAGTTGTTTTCAAGAGTCCAAAAATTTTCTAATAAGACAAAGTGGTCATTGCTTAGATTCTTAGAGCAACTACAGAACAAAGATCTTGCTAAACAAAGTGTTGGCAGCAACTAAGGGCAATAGCAATAGCAGGTTTGTGGAGAGATTTGTTTTGTTTTTTTAGGTTCATAAACAAATCTCCTATTGCTACTCAATTTTGTTGGGTTTTCCAAAGCGCTCACGTTTTTTTACCATTCATGATTTATAATAGAGAGTGATATATCAAAGCCTTAATCTTATAAGCAGATGGGGTACATGATCCAAAAGTAATTAATTTGTGTATTATCGTCTACATAGATTTTGATTTAATTTAAAGTAATTTGTAAGTATTTTTTTTAAAATCGAACATTTGCTCGAGAATTATCTAATATAGTAATAAAACAAACATACTCAGAGTAATAGTCTCATAGATGACAAAATTGGAGCTAACAAATGGAGGATACAAAATGCTACGACTATTATTTGTTCCTCTTATTTCGCGCATCGTCCTTTTGGGCCTTTGCCAACGCACATAGGATGTTGATATCTTTACTTGCAAATTCAATTGTTAGTTGAATCAAAATCTTAAAAATAAAAATTCCAGTGGACTGTTTTTAGGGAAATTATTGGTTCATCTCCGAGATGAACCAATATACACTTATCTCCTACCATTTTGGTAATTTTTGTGATTTATTTGTCCCATTTTGTTCACTTACATACATGTGAAGATGTGATTACTTAAATAAAGTTTGACTAAATTACAATAATGGCATGAGATGAGTATTTTTTGGTTCATCTCGGAGATGAACCTGTTAGTGCTCCTGTTTTTATATGTTAAACATATTGCATGTGAGAATAACAATTAAAGAAACATGGTATCAAATTAACCTATTCCATTTCTGTTGTTATTTCAAAATTCACAGTGAGTTCAACAACAGTCATAAACTCATAATACAATTACATCTTAAACATAATGGAGGTTGTCAATAACAGAAGTACAAACCTATACGTGTCATAAAATATTACTTCCTTTGTTTTGTTTAGATGCGACACTTTGACTAAAAATTCTCAATTCTCAAAGTGTCACGTCTTGAAAAAAGAGGAAGTATTTTATTTTATTTTTCAAGTAAGATGATATACATCACTTTCATTTTTTTTAGAAAAAAAAATCTCTGACCTTTTTCTCATTCAAAATTTATGCACCTATGAGGGCTATGACGGCAACAATTCATAATATTCCAAGCCGGCAGAAGATCAGCAAAGAACATTCAAAAGAAAATTCAGATATTCTGCTCACTTTCACTAAAACATTCTATTTGTATTTCTAAACTACTAAATGAATCAAAGAAGAGAAGGATAAGAAAAAAGATCAACATACCATTTACAAAAATAGAGCTAAAATAATGAATAAATCAATGTGATCCTGTAATTAGAAACCAGCAGCACTACAGACAAGAATTATGTAAGTATAACTAGGGATTCTATGAGCTCACGGCTTCTAAGTTCCAAGGTGGCCCCTAGAAGTCTTGAACGTTGATAGCATATGTTGGAACTCGTTATTCACAGCTGATGTAAACAATCTGCTACCAACTTTTCGTTCGCACTTTTTTAGCTCTAGAGAACAGATTAAACCAATTACTCGAATAAGGATCAACCCAACTTCTATCACTCTTAACAGCTTTCTCCCATCGATCTATGAAAATTTTAAGCTCAGCTGTTGATTGTCTGCGAATCTGTTAAAGATCCATGAAATATGAGGACTGAGAAGTTTCTCAAGTGCTTAATAGCAAAATAACATTTCCTATCGGTTATACGATGGATAAATAATGCACGAGCTACCCCTTCCAAAAGTCTTTTTGTAAAGGGAAAAGAAATTGTATGATTAGATTTAAAAACCCCCAAGGCCACAAACAATGGAACAATTAAATACTTCATTAAAAAAAAAGCTACTTACCGCCACACGAATATCGAAGGCTGGATTTTTCTGCATCACAAGGAACAGTAGATAAGTAGACATACGGTGATTATTATCATAAACAATTGAGCATGTATTTATAGGCAGGGGGTTGGCCACCAGAAAGTAAATTACCTTTGTGGAGTCTTCTGATTTTGAAGTCTGCATGAAGATAGTCAAGTGTTAATAGAACCAAGTAAAATTCTTAAAAAGGTGATTTTATAATCAAAAACATCTATTAATAGGCAGGGGCTTGGCAACTAGAAAGTATATTACCTTTGTGGAGGCCTCTAATTTTGAAGCCTGCATAAAGATAGTCAAGTGTTAACAAGTAAACGATTATTGAAAAGCAGCATGAAAATAAGCAAATTGGATAAACATATGATAAGCAAGCCCTTTATTGAAACTCTGAACCACAGCCCATGCCCCATACATGTCATTGTTGCCATTCTGCTCCGTGCATATAGAACATAATATATTACGTGAACTGACCTTTTTCTTTGATGCACCACCTAGAGTTTGTATGCCTTGATGAACAACATATTCGCTATCAATGATCCCTACCCTCTTTGTTCTATCGCCCTGTCAAAATTGAACAATCTAAGATACATATAGTAGTAGATTTGTAGATATTGACAGAAAAGCAAAGCAGATACGCAGAGAGATTTTTCTCGGGATATAGAAGCACACCGAAAAAGATATGCATAAAATGGGAGCATATAATAATTAGTACAAGAAAAAAGATTACTGCATGTTTCGAGAAGTTATACGACACATTAGATCAAAGCAGATGTTGGAGATAATTTAGCAATAAAAACACCACCCATAATTTGTGCATCTATGTAAGAACAAGACAGGGCAAAGGGAGACGATCACAATGTGTCTGTGACTCTGTGTAAGAACAATAGGGGGCGGAGGGAGCAGAAGATTATAGATCTCCACACAATACAGAGTCACCAATAGACCCTGAAATACAAGGAAAGAGCCTGCAAAGAACCCCTTGGAGATATATAGTACTGTTAATGCATGTAGAGAGGGCACTGTTGGTAAAGGGAAATTGAATGAAATCAGGATATATCATTGAGTACATGGGAAGAAAGCTTTGATAGTTTGATGAGAAGTGGTGTGAGTGAGAGCTCAGAGCTGAGAAGCTATTGAAATTGTTGATTTAAATTTGCAGGGACACCAGGACATGGAAGGCTCCACTCATATGGGGAACCTTTAAGAAAACTATGCTAAGGAAATATACCCAGATCTCAAAGAGATACACCTGCTTGGAATCTAGAGCTGAGCCTTGGCAGTTATAGCGAACTCGGTTGAGAGGTGCATTAGTAAACCCGCTTTGTCACTTACTCAAAAGTGAAGATGAGGTATAACAACATCTGGTTACATCTCTCTATAGTTTAGACTTTAGAAACTATAGTAAGTACTCAGTATGAATGATTTTTTGTTGGGAATGATGCATACAATGACAATAGCAGAAAACAAACCTATAAGAAGTTTGCCCATAAGCCACATCCCAGTCATATTTAAAGGTTTTGGACATTTGAACCCGAACCCGAACCCACTCACCAGGTCTTTGAAATTTGAACTTGGAATTGGAATTGGTTCAACAGGTATCAAATTTCAGGAATCGGACTTAGACCCAGAGATACACCCAGTTGCATTTTCAATACATATTAAACTGCTAATTTGTTTATATATTAATACATATTCATTAAGAATTTTTGGCCTATTAATCCCACTGGCTGTTTAATATAATACACTATGAATAATACACTATGAATAGAAACCAAATTTGGTAAATTAGGCTTTTGGAGAGAAAGGTAAAATGTACTTGATGTCACTTATATAAACTATTCAACTAATTTAAAAGTCCAATTACTAGGCATCCGGTTTGAAACTTAAGAGAAATTGGTTTTAATCCCGCCAGATATCAAGTTCTAAAAATAATACCCAGACTTGGATTTGGCCGAGTTGAACAAATTCCATGTCCGGATCCACCAGTTCCCAATAATTCTGGGTCTGGCTGGGTACCCAAAATTTGCGCTCATCCCTATCCACAATTATTGAGTTTATTGTTAGATCTTTCTTAATCATCACTCAAGCAAGCATCAATGCTTTGGACTTGACAATTAGATAGTTAAATTGGAAAATAGAGCTCTAGATGGTAAAGTATTCCACCACACGGTCATACATATGTCAATGTCARTCATTTAGGGTATGGTTGCTTCTATCTCACTCGCATGAACTRACTCCAAGGTCACAGATTCTGTTTTCTGTAACGTGTAAACAGAYTATATCTTCTCAGTTTTGGTTTGGCGGTAACAAACTAATAACGRCGATGTTTGTGGAGACAGAGGAAGGCCATAAGTTGCATAAATGTAGTGTTGGAATTCACATGGAGATAGGAGATAGAGCAAAAAATGATGGCAGCCAAGGAGGTCAGAAAATTAAGTGGTGGCAAAGGTAGCATAGTGACTGGAGCGATTGATGGTTGAGGTCGCGATAGTGGCTGGCAGTTAATAGAGGTGAAATGTAAGTTGGTGTTGGGATGGCAAAGGTGGTAATAGAGAAACTCCAATGGGGTTTGAAGGGAATGGGGTTCCAAAATTAGTAAGTTCATTCAAGGAAAAAGGATGCTTCCAATTTCTATGATGCATTAATACTATACATACACAGACAAGACACATTCATATTTTACCAGACCACAAAAGCATTGATGTCGAATAAACAAAGYCAAAGTGATTAATTTAAGATATTTGGAATCCAGATATAATCAGATACTTCAAAGTYAAAGACATTCCCATCCATTACCAGCAATGCACTCTAACAACAGCCCYACTGCCCAAGTAGAATGAATTTAAAGAAATTGATCTACTTTTAAATAGATCTCACCTGTGCACAGTAACCCAGCTTCATATCCAATCCCCAGCCATGTACAAGATCATTCTGAACCAAGGCAGGAAACTTTTGGTTAGTATATGCAAAAGCCTTCGAATTAAGAGTAACAGCAATAGGCCAATAGCATAGAAAAGATCACGTTGTACATTTAAATTCCTAACTCCTAGTCAACCATTATCATATGCAATAAAATTGGTGAACAAATATTACATTTGWCTGGAAATATTGATGAAAGAGAGTGAGCTAACAACATTCTACTCACAATCATATTAGAATCGCATTGGAACCAA
Organism: Bassia scoparia; assembly: GCA_008642245.1. Classification (NCBI taxonomy): domain Eukaryota; kingdom Viridiplantae; phylum Streptophyta; class Magnoliopsida; order Caryophyllales; family Amaranthaceae; genus Bassia; species Bassia scoparia. The sequence continues at coordinate 80,058 of SNQN01000043.1, read as the reverse complement.
TTATCCCAATACAATCAATCCATTACAACATTCAGTACTCGGTAAACATTTTCTAGTTCCTTTGAAGTCCAGATAAATAGTTCATATACCTGTATAAGATGCCAAGCACAACGCCAAGCTGACCTTGAAAATACAGGGGCCATGCCTTCCACCCACCTACWGACATAATATACAAACAAGAAGTAAGCATGCTAAACCACAGGCAGATAAAAGCAAGATCAAACTGACATTAGTCAAAATATGACTATTTGACTAATATTTGGTTAAAACTACAATGGTCAGCTAGCAAAACATTTAATATGCCACATGCATGGTTACAGGGAGCTTCACAGAAACCTCAAACATCTAATGTCTCAGCAAGTCAGCATCATGACTAAATTAAGTTTACACAAGATGTCAACCATTCTTTGCCAAAATTTCCCTCAAGTAAGGGAAACAAGCTATTTCAATTCCATAAGTTAGAACAAAATGGAAAGCAGAATAATGTGCCAGTAAGAACCCAAATAAAAAAGGGAGACCATTCGTAAATTTGGCTTATACTTACCCAGTGCATGGTGGCCCCATACTAGAACTCGTACATTTTGTTTTACCCCTATGATCATAAATTCTCCTGCATGGAGGTAAAAACCAGCGATGAACTAACCTGCTGAGTAACCATCGATATTGAGACAAAGATCAAAACAGTTACCTATGGTATAGCTTTGCTTTTTTACGGATTGTAATACGGTGATGTATTTCAGTCGAGTTTGGGTCCAGAGCTGGCTGAGATATCTCAAATCTCTCAGATTTAATAATTTTCAAGTACCTACAGCAATCAAATGATGATATGATGATGCAATTAATTAAATAAACTGTAGAAAAAATTATTTTAAGTCACAAACATATTCATCCCCTCATGAACATGCATACCTTCCTGGATTAAAGTTCCTCACTCCTAGGTCTTCATCCCAGAGAAAAATGTAGTCGTAGATAGAAACAACATCTGGATGTAGAAAGCGTTTTGCAAACCACCTAAATATGACCAATATACAAAAAACAGTACAAGGATCACTATTATAGCTCAAACTCTAGCAAACAGGTAAAACTAAAGGGTACAGCATGTATTTCAAAAATAAGATTGTAGCATATAAAGTTAACATCTAGAAATCATGTATAAGACCTATAGCAGATCTATCAGTTAGAGGAATATATCATCAGCCAAATACTTGTAACTGACTGTTTTTTCACAGTTTTTTTTTTACAGAGAAAAATAAGAATAACAAACTACAGAATCTCGCATGAACTAAGAATAACAAACTTCTAAATTTATAATATCTTCAACCATAGTACCACCTAGCCCCCTAGCTCCTAAACTGAGACAGACTTGCATTCTACCAACCCGTATACAAACCTAGAAAAAGAAAAATCCCACCAAAGTTTTCTGCAAATATAACGATAGCATATAGAATACTAACGTCACTATAAGAGACACCATGAGACACCCACTCTAAATTGTTCCATATCCCACACAAAATATGACAGTACCTCAGCAATGATAATCTGAAAGCAAAATACTTCATATGTGGGAAACAGATCTAAGTTGAAACCTTACCATTTTGTCTGATTCTGTGCCATTATATGGATAGCCTTGTTGCTCCAATCTAAATCCCACCAGTTATTCATGTTACCATCATAATGGAACAACACAATCGTAAAATTTTCTGCAAGAAACTGAAGAGGGCAAAAAAAGAAAAAAAGAGGTTAGCCTGATCAAATGGAAAAAAGAATTAGATATGTGAGTCTTCACTACATACCTTTTGAGCTATAGAGTCAACATTATGCTTTTGTTTGATACCAGCAGCAATTGCAAGTAAGTTATGAGAACTGGAATCATCAACCTATCAAAAAGCACATCGATTCGATAAATAAACATGCAATGGTACATAGCAGGTTTTTTTCCAGCTCTTCCTGGACATCAATTAACTAGCAACAGACTCAACCTCCAATGTCCAAAAGAAACCAGGAGAAAAGGATACAAGAACAAAGGAAAACACACTATCAACGGGTAACAAATTAAGGTTGACACTAAATCAAATCAACATTTGTAACAGCACAGAGTAGCATGTTATAGTGGAAGGTGCAACCAAAAAACAACTCTGACCTTTTTCCCTGAACGAGACCATAAGGGTTTCAGCTCCAAGTCTGATCTTGCGTGAGCAATGCCTTGAGGTAAACCATCCAACTCTATCGTTTTAGAATTCTAAATTCATCAAGGAAAAAAAAAATAGTCTGAATCATATTGAATAATAAATTACTAAACCCATCAAGAGGTTTAAGATACATTCATGAAAATTTATAAATATAAACACTATCAAGAACACAATAAGTGCATAAATAGACAATAAGGCATAGATGTCAATCTTACCTCTGTACTATCAAAAGGATGCCTTTTAGAGTCTATCTGAAAAGACATAAGCAAAGACAAACATAAAATTGGCTTTCAAGGTGTAATACAAAACAACATATATAAGTATGAAATTTAATAGTTTTTAATTGATGTTTTGCATATGTATACAAATCAAAAAGGGGTTTCAACTTTCAACAGATAATAGAGGAATCACAAATTAAAATTTTCAAGTAATCAGAAGAGATTATGACATTTAAAATAAGATCCGTATCACCACACCTCTGTCTGTTCATACTGGTAGCTTGTAGTTCTGTACACAATGAACATCATTGCTATACATACAAATGCCATGAAAGCTAGTTGCCTCATCCTGAATCCATGTGGTCCCTGAAACAGAATGATTGTGTAAGAATGCTTCGATATAAAATTTCAAAGTGCTCGTTCGATAGGCATTTAACAGGGCAGAAGGAGTCCCTGAAAACTTTACCCCATCAGATAGGATAGTCTTCTTTCTAGGCAACCATCTCCATGACTTAAATGTCTTCATAGACATTCAAATTAAGCCCACACCCTATCACATAACCAACTGCAGCAAAGAAGTAAACAGAAGAGATTTAATACAAGCACATGAGTTTAACCCTTCATTTCTAAACAGAGGTAAGTAAAGTACATGTAACAAACTTGTGACACAATATTCTTTCAAACTTAGGAGCTTATTATAGGTTGAAAAGGAAGATTTCCATATAACCATCAACAGTTGGAAAGTAGTACTTTTCATCCATTTCCAAATACACTTGAAGTGAAGCAATAAAGAAGACTTAAGCATAAAATCTCTTTAGTCATACAATTCCTTCACTCAAACTCCCATCATTGCCCAAACTAAATATCATATGATACACAATCATACATCATAATCCACACAATGCTTCACAAAAAAAAAAGGGGCGGGCGGGGTAAAGATTTTTTATTCTCTAATAAAAAACTAATTTATTTCTTTTCTACAAAGATAGCATAATTGCTTTCTATCAATCAAAGTCTGAATCCCATAAATGGTATTAGCTACATGAACCAAAAAGGTTATAACCCATGCAATCATCAACTAAGATCTTGCTCCTCTATTCCGTGCTATAAAAAAATCTCATCCTCAAGCAACTACAATTTGCTTCTCATAATTCGTAATAGACTATCAAGAGCAACTCATACTATCAAATTTAATGTATTATGAGTAACAAACCACAAATATGCTTTCACAACTTCAAAATCCTAAGCAATGATTCCCTCCCCCCACCTCTCCCACAGACACCCACACACACCAATTAACTTTACACCATGTTTTCTCAATTTAAGATGAGAAATTCAGATTACTAGTCAGGAGAATTTGATAAGAATATAAAAGGATAAAGCATGATTTTGCACTCTCAACAAGGCAAGCTATGACTTCTGGAGCTCTCAAAATTGCTGCCAACGACAAGATACATAATTGGCGTGTTTCTGAATCTGCACAGCTGAGGCTCCAATTACAAATCAACAAAATAATGTGCAAAAACTAGCGTACAATTGTACGGGCTAAAACCGGCATATCAGCAGAAAAGAATGACTAACAGAAATCACATTTATTATTCGCAGTATCACACAACACATGTGAGTTATGACCATTCCAGAAGTTTAAATAACATGCTTATATCGAATCAAATCGGGGTGAATCTAACAAGGAAAAACCTAGATTTCAACCAAATTGGCGAAAATCTTAAACCCTCAGAAAACACTAATTCTATAACCAGCAAACACCCACCTCTCAGAAACACATATCATAACACATGCATAAATTTTTGCACTCTTGGTTGTATTAGACTACTACATCTACATGCCAAACAAAAATTTTAACAAAAACTTAAGCTTTACGCCTAAAAATTGTAACTTTTTAAGGAGAAAACTTGAAATAGTGCTAAATCACAGTCTAACTAAAAACCCGGAAAAAAGCAATAACAAAAAAGAATCAACCCACCAAACACGATTTCGCAGCTTCAAATCCAACTAAACTTCACAAGTGTCTTCGATTTTCACCAAATATTCACCAACAAAACAATAAAATAAATGAATAAATTGAAAAATTATTCTCAATGTATTTTCGGCTCAACAACTAATTAATCAATATATCTTCTCAATTGCGGAAATTCTGAGACATTCTTTTCACCACCTATCACCTTGTAGTAGGTTAACTAATTCTTCTTTGATTGTTTGCTTAGAAAAAAAAAATCTGATTTTCCTTCGAATTTTATAGTATTTTATTTTCAGGGGAAGAATGAAAATAAAAAGACATGCTAAAATTAGTATTATAACAATAACGAATCAGCTGAAAAATCTAACTAATTATAACAGCAATAAGGATATTTAATTAATTAATTAATTAATTAAAAGACTAAGAATTAAGATATGAAGCTGTATAATAGAAATTATAAGCATGGATCTTAATGATTGCATGCAACAAACTCAAACCGACGAAATTCAAAAAAAATCGGATCAAATTTCAAACAAACATAACAAAATAAAACAATTTAATTTTTTAAAAAAACAAAGATACCTGAACAATCTTTGATGATAAAGAAGACAGTAAGAGTGGCGGCGAATATAGCGAAATTACGATGTTGCGGCAAAGCGAGTCGGCTGAGTTTGAGCCGAGTGTTGTAACGGAATCGAAAATAGGAGAGAGAAAGAGGGTGATTGTGTTTTCTGAGTGTTGCGTTTCAGAATGGAGGAGGGGCAGAAGAAGAAGAATGGAAGAAGGAGGACGACGAAAAAGAGAGAAAAAGCGTCGGAAAAAAAACAGCTGGTTTTGAGGAGAAGATATGAATTGAAAAGAAAGAAGTGATTTCGTATTTAAAAGTATAGAGGAGTATGTTATGGTTTGATAAATTAATCTGGGATTTTGGACTGTCGCTATTATTCTGACGCTTAAGTCAAAATACGGAAGGAAGTGAATTATGTTGCAAATACGTCGAATATAAATGTATGATACGAGTTGAAAAGTGGACCGTATATTGCTATTTTGAAATTAGTTTAATTAATTAGTGGGAAGCGCACATTGGATTGGGCGAATCGTATTATTAAAATGTCAGTGTCACTAATCACTAATCACTAACCACTAGTTATGATTATCATCACTAATCTTTGATCTAATCACACTTCTGCTACGCTGTTGTTGTGTGGGTTGTGGTGCGAGTGCGACGAGTGTACCCGTGTTGGCGTGTTCAAAACTGCTGCCACCTTTCTTTTCCCCTTCCTTTTATTATATGGCCGTGGATAGGGGTGTCAGTTTAATTAATTGAATTGTTTTCCGCGTGAATCAAAATAACTTGAATTGAAAGTGATTCGTAATCTGAAATTAATCTAAACGGTAAGTGGCTTGAACTATTTTTAACCTGAACTGAATTGAAACTGAACCGAAGTTAACTTGAACTGACATTGCCAACAGTTTTCTTCTTTTTTAGGGAGCAGTTCGGTTTCATGACGTTAGCGGTCCGGATGAGATTGTGTTCCAATCGTCCAGTTTCGTGTTCACCCTATTCAGGTGGTTTATTAATATATTATGTATCTTCCTTGCTTAACCGTTTGTAGGTTATGTATTACAATTTATTGGTCAAAATTAGTATCTGTAAACACAAATTTTAAGTCGACAGAAACAAGACCAAAATGAGTGTAACAAATGATAACTTTATTGATATAARAATGGATTAMAATCTCTAGTACAAGTTTATATGGAAAATAAACTAAGTCCACTGATTCCGTTCCGCTGCTGCAAGGTGACACGTAGGGGTGTCAGTTGTTGAGTTAAGTTTAGCGTAGACAAAACGTCACCCTAAACTTAATTGTTGTTTGAGTGTATTCGAATGAAGACTGACGAAACGTTAAGCCTCACTTTACAGAGAGAAAATTGTAGAGGATTTTGGGAGCTTTTAAGCTTTTTTTTTTTTTTTTTATCTTTTCTTCCTCTTGAAGGAGTACTCTATTTATAGAGTAATTTAGGGTTTTTGATGGATCTTGGACCTTGGGCCAAATAAACATGACCTATTTAAATAGCTTGACCCATTTGAGGGTTTTACTAATTAAATGAGTTTAACTAAAATAATTAAAATGAGTTACGTTTATTGTCAACCCAAATTAATTAAATTAATTGGACCGTCAAATATAAAATAAATCAATAATTTTGATATTGACTTAAATATAACTTGACATGGCAAATCAATAAATTTTCGGTGCCTACA
>SNQN01000043.1:35804-73385 GCA_008642245.1 Bassia scoparia | reverse complement strand
CCGAAATTAATTCAAATTTGTGATATTTAAATTATTGTTTTAGATAGATAGTATAAATATGGCGTTTTGGCATGAAGTGGTAAGTTGGCAAGCAATAGTGAGCTGAAGTAATGCACAATACAAGACAATAATACAATTAGTACTTACTTAAACACTTGATCTGACAAAAATGTTGCACTCTTAGCTTGACACTAAAGTTTGGTCTTGCAAATTTGAAATGTCAATAAGACAATTCAACTAGATCATTAATTACCAATCTTTCAATTTAAAATGAGTATGAGTAGTAATTATATGCGTATGCTCATGAACCTCGGAAATTCCTCCCAACTACCTTAATTGACAACATAAACACCTCCCGGAAATAAATAAGCCATTTAACCACTTTTCTTGTTTATCTGTGTATGTTAAACTTCTTTTGTTTAACAAGTTTCTTAAAACTTTCAATACTCGAGCTTACTTGGTCAATTAACATCATGGAATATGTATGTCCCACAACACCATTTATCCAATTGGTCATAAACTGGTTAGTTGTTGTAACGATGTACCAAATTAAACAATCCAAATAATAACTAAAACTTGTGAACAACCCTCCCTCGTCCCGACCCACTTTACTTGATAACCACTTCAATTCAACACCTAATAAATTTACCACTTCTATTTTAACCGAGTTCGTAACATTCCTTTATTTAAACTAGTTTCTCTAGCCCTTTCATTGTAGAGCTTACTTAACTCAATCCCACTACTTAGACCTTATTTATTATTATTTATTTATTATTTATTTATTTATTAATTATAATTGCAAATCTATCTAATTAACAAAATACGAGATATAAGATAGAATCCAAAATTAGAAGATATTAGTGTATGTATATCTTATCCCTTGTAACTAATCTATCACAGGCTAATCAAATCTCGTCCTCCTCTACTCTTGTTAACCCAATTTCAATCAGGGTACATTCTTTCTCTTTTCACCCTTTAGACCTTAATTGATTGACCTTATTTAGTTATGTTTGTTTGTAGTTTCATAAATATTGACCTAATATAAAACTTTTTAAAAGTTAAGAGAATTCACCCTAATTGGTATGGCAATATGTTCTTTCAATTAATTACGTATTTAAATTTTTAATGAAATTTATTTTTTTTACGGAAAAATAAGGATTTCATAAATAAGATTCTTTATTAATAAGAAATGTCAAAAGACTCTTACAATCAATAGAAGAGAAAACAAAATTCTCAACAAAATATAAACACCTTAAAACTATTACATCGCAGATTCATTTAAATAGCATATAAAAATCTTCATCCGAAGCAATACAATCTGTGAGTTCGCTCTGATTCGGCATAACGTCCGCTGATACATAATTGTTTGGGTAACATACTTTTTGTGTTTCTGAATTCCTCTAAGATTGTGAACCTAATCTCCATTATCAACAAACAAAAACAAACCCTAGAATAATCTGATCTCCACAAGAAACAAGAAAACTAAACCCAACTCTCAGAAAGGAGATATAATAAAACCAAAATTTGGGGATAAATTCTAAAAATCAGGGATAAAACTCTCCATAAAGAGATCAAAAGGACGATTATTCATGAACAAACTAACAAAAACAAAGAAGTAGGAAGAATTGGCTTACCACCATCAAAGAGATAATGGTAGCCCCGACAATACAAAAAAAAATTAAGATTTTGGAAGATTTTTTAGGAGGAAAAAAAAAATTACGAGCTTGACCTTTGTTACTAGTGTTTTAAGTTCTTGATACTTGACTCAATAGGCAATCGTAGATTATGATCCCTAGTGCAAAGTTATCGGAAAAAAAGTTGGTTGATCCACTCGGTGGACTGGCCACCATTAATCTAGAATGTAGGAAATCATTATGTTGTTTTATGAAACTTATCTTGGTGAGAGTGAGGGAAAAGTATATATGTTTTTTTTCAATTACGAAACTTATTACTTCCTCCGTAAAAAAAAACGCAACTTGAAGGAGGCACGGACTCTAGATAAAATTTCTAAATTGTGTTTAATGAGTACAAAGACCTTATTACCCTTGGCTGTCACCTTGCTACTACCCAGTGCCATTTGAACCACCCATAACCACCACCCATAACCACCACACACCATTCGAACCACCACCCCATAACCACACCAACACCATTCGAACCACCACCACCCTTGCAATTCGAACAACCACCATCATTCGCACACCACCACCCCTCGCAATTCGAACAACCACCACGACACCATTCCCCTCCCAATTCCACTCGCGAACCACCTGGGCACCAATTGAACCACGACGACTAGGATCGGGGTTCGAATCGGTTCGACGATCCTCGACGAACCACCTGGCACCAATTGAACACGACGACCTAGGATTGGGGTTCGAGGGTTCGATTGGGTTGTGAGGGAGGCTTCGATTGCGTGTGGTTGATATGGTGGTTAGTGTTTCTGGCAGGTCGAAGGTGGTGGTGGTTTCTGGCAGTCTAGGTGGGGATGGGTGTTTCTGGGCAGGCAATGGATGGATGGTTTAGGATCGAAGTGGGAGGGTGTTCGGGCAGGTCGAATGGGTGGAGTAGGTTTCGCGGCAGGTCGAAGGTGGATAGGTGGTTGAAGTGGTCAGGTCGAAGGTGGGATGGATGTTGAATTGGTGGTGGTGCTTGAGTTTGGTGGTGCGTGGTGTTGAGGAAGGAGAGTGATGGATATGGGTGAGATTAGTTTATGTTTAGGGATTAATTATTTTAGATTATAAGTTGATAAGGTTGATTAGGGTAGTTTAATTAGTTTAAAATATGTTAGTAAGGGTAAAAATAGACATTTATGAGTTAAACTTACCAATATGGAAAAAAAAAAAGCAAAGTTGCGTTATTGTGATATTGCCAAAAATGAGCAAAGTTGCGTTTTTTTTGTTACGGAGGAAGTATATTTTGGACTTGTTAGTACTTATCCGAATTTATCTTTTTTTGTTTGACAGAAGAATAGGGATTTCATTAAATTAATAAGAATATGTTAAAACAACTTTGAGAAAAAACAAATTCTAACAAAATACTAAACACCTTAGAACTATTACATCACAAATTCGATTTAAAATAGTCTTAATAAGAATCTTCATCTGAAGCAATACATATGTGAGTTCGCTTGATTCGGCATAACGTCGCTAAGCGTAGTTTCGGTGAACTTACTTTGTGATTTCTAAATTCTTTCTAAGATTGTGAAACCCTAAATTTCCATTCTCCAACAAACAATAAAAAAGAACCCTAAATAATCCGATTTCATAGGGACAAGAAAATTACACTCCATCAAAGAAAAAGAATATTCATGCGACCACCAAAGAACGACCAGAAGCCATTACAATTCAGATAAGAATAAATTTAGTTCACCACTCAAAGAGCTTTATCTAGTGTGACCGTCCAGATGTGAATAGAAATCTAGATAGTTTTAAAGACTAGATAGATATATTTATATTGAAACATTAGCCTCATGTACGTTTATATACACTTTTACTTACTTATACATGTATATGATATGAACTACTCAAATACCTATATAAACCCTAATGGTTATGTTTAGCTGTAGGCACCAACCAATTTACTTCAATTTGCCATGCCAAGCTTTTTTAATTATTTAACTCCATAAATACAGAAATTAGATTGTATATTTTATTTATTGATCATTCCAATTTAAATATTAATTTCAAAAATTTTGAGATTATCAATCAAAAAACTTAACTTCGTTTTAATCTCATTTTCTAGTTTAAATTCTTTCACTTAATTAGTGTAAAACCCATCCACTGGGATCAACTCTATTTTAAAGTTACGTCAATATTGTATTATGGCCCCAATGCTCAAGACTCCACTTCTAACCAGACCCTAAATTGTCACTCCTTAATAGCGTACTCCTCAAGAGGAATAGACTAAAGATAAAAACAAAAAGAAGCTTCAAACTCCCAAAAATCCATCGGATTCAATTTACTCTCGTGTAATCACGGTTCAAACAAAGCAATATTCAATCTGCGCTTCATATAATACTCAAACAGATTACGCATAGTACGACTATAACGTTCATCAATCAGTCTTTCATCTTCGCACCACTGACACTAATACATATCGAATTATGACTTTAAGAACTATAATCCCGGCATGTACGTATCCTTGCTACGCACTTAATCAACAAGCTGACACCCTACAGTATCACCTTGGTGCTTACGAGCCAGACTCGGAATCGTAATCAATGACTATAGTTTTATTTCAATATAAAATAACTTAGTACCTACGCAAGAATTTGTAGACATTCTATATCAATAAGTCTATCATTTTAGTTACACCATTTTGGTCTGATCTCTTCGGTCGATCTGAAAAATTGTAATTGTTTACAAATTATGAGCGGTATGACGCTATTACAGCTGCGACCAATCTCTACCATTTCGATCTCCGTTTCAGCAAAATCACCTCAAATCAATTACCTACTTAAAAGATGAACTATCAAGAAAAATTTTTGCTCGTCTAGCACCCTAAAAAAGAAAATCCAAGAAGCATGGAACGATCGCATTCAACAGTGAGACCTCTATTACAATGCGTACTTGTATGGACATGAAGTCGCTATCTTTCAACGACCAGCACAAGCTTCGCGACCCCTACCAGTATTCAAAAACCAAACCACAGACAAGATGTTAGCATCCGAGCCTCCACGATAGCTGATCTGATATTATTTGACCTCCTTTTCCCAAATCCATTCTATATTATACCCCCGTCACCCGTCATGTTCAGCTAGCTAACCCGATGATAAGCCCTAGACACAAGTCTGACATCTCTTCTCAAAGAGGTATCGACTCCCATAAGGTTGAACCCCGGCTTGAATCAACTGCTAGATCAACAAAAACCATATCAAAAATTCTTTGTCTGGAGAAGGAAAAGTTGACCTTGAAAGCAACACCTTGTTCTTTCCTCTTGACCCAAAACAGTTGTTCTCGCCCTAATAGACTCTACATGATTATGGACCCTGTCATGATCCACCGACGATCACAGAGACCCCTCGGAACAAGAGACATACCTAGCTCAGAGAAATCGGTACGTATCCATCCGACAACACTAAGAGACGCGGCTAGACGCACAGATCAAAACCACAAAACGATCGGATAATGCATAACAAAAAACTTGAAAATTCCATCTCGTGAAAGTGCATAAGTAGAAGCCAATAGTGACACGTCTTGCTAGAATGCAAACAAGGACAGCACATATATGAATCTGTAGTCTTCCAGCCGATAAATGCCTATCTATGTACAGTGCAGCTCAACCTTGCAGAATATTTTTGAACAAAAACTAGCAATCACAAACCTAACACATGGTGAGGAACCCTGCCTGTACTTATCTTATGCTGAAGCCTTCACACACCATATTGGCATCTTGCTTCAACGATTGCTTCGCTTCTAACATTTACACTTATTCAGTTCCTCCCAAAGTTCTCACACCTATTTACTGGGACGTGAACCCAAAACACTGATTCTATTTTCTTTTATCTACTTTCAATTTGTGACCAGTACGACCACTTCAAAGCATGTCTGTGGCATCATACACGGTCAATCTTCGGTTTGGTCAAACAATTGTGGCGCTCACTTCATCAAAAGACAAGCAATTGGCTTCTTCTATTGAGTTAACATCAATTGCCTTCAGAGTCAATCAATAAACCAAATTAGTTTACAGAGCACAATGAGAAGAGACAGAGATGATTAGCTTCTTTGACAGTTTCTTAGTTATCGAAGCCGATTATCTGAGCGATTCTTATGGAATTGGAACTAACACACCAAACAGCATAACTATGGTGGAAAGAAACTGAGATAAGTCCGCTTGTTCTACCTTCGGTATTTTATATCAACTTGATTTCGCGATCCGCAAGCGCTATAGAGACCTTGATTGTCGCACAGAATTCGCTTTTCTATATCATGTGAAAAAATTGTATCCTCGCGAGTATATGAATGTTGCATCTACGGAATGTACAATGTGAGTTATTATACATAATCATGCAGAGGGACTAAAACCAAGTGCATGTTCAACGATTTTTAGGTCTTTCACTTGCCCATGACATGGTCTGACCGCCCTTGCACCACATCTCGTGAACGCGCAGTATTACCCTGGAACAGTATATGCAAGTAGTTGATAAAACAGTGTAGTCTCCAAGAGATAGTAGAAAAATCCTTTCACAGAATTTCTCTAAGGAAATCAAACGCAACTAGTCCACAACTCTTCTCATTCCAGTGAAGATCATTCTGCCGAAACCGAAATCGCCTAACTAAAAAGAAGAGACCTGCCTGTCAATAAGGTACTTCGAATGAACCGATGATCGTACATTAATGGGAAGCTTACAAGTCCAAAAATTATATAATTTACCCTTCCCAAGAATCTATATTGTCTGGAACTGTTCGACGTATATTATGCTCGAGTAAGAAATATACAATCAGTCGCTCTCCAACACTTTCTTAAGTCTCTTATGTGAAACTCATCCTCGTTTGACAATTCTGACCCCGTTAACGTTTTCACTGTAAGTATGTATCTACGGAACTTCTAAGTTTATGGTTTACCCCTATTTTTTGTAATAAGGTCATAACTTCATAGCATAAAAAGCTCATTCAGCATTTAGCAAATGATGGCGAGATGTTTTTATCTGTTAGATACATACTGAAGCGCGCGCCAAGCTGTATATACTATACGTTCAGGTCACTACCTATTGGTTTATCACTCACAGTCTCTGATTGACATCGACTCAATTATCAATGAAATCTTTCTTTTCCATTGGACCTTGGATAAGAAACCCCATCAGCTGAGAATGTCATCCTTTACCCAATCTCACATATCCTGACCTTACGCACCATCGGTATGTGTACTTGTCATCGAAGGTACCCGCCCTAATGCTGATGGAAAGATGACATTGATCACAAAAGAAGCCAAAGACAGTGAGATATAGATAGCGCTACAACCTTACCACTACACCACGTGAAAGAGAGATCATAATATCGGTGTAGGGCCGCAATTCAGATAACTAGCAATTTGTAGCGAAAAGCATCAATGCTGAAACTAACTTCCAGGGTGAATTATAGAAAAACCAGGTTCAACCTTATCTCGTCATGCCAAGAAGTGGCCAATGCGCTAAAGCACCTTTGAGTAACTTTTGGAGACTTTTTCCCTTAATAACCTTTCTTTTCCGATTTTCAGTTTGGAAGTACAACAAATTAGGTAGTCTTCCCATCAAAATGAGGTAAAAAAATCTAGACTGTTGGGCAAATTATACCCATATGATCATAGGACATCTTTCGATACCCGACAGGATTCGACGATTCAATCTCGCTTGATTAGATACAATGTTCCATCTCGTATATGAGTGCTATGATCTAGAAGAGACGCTCACGTCTTCCGACGATGCGAGCAATTCGATAACTCTAGTGCAAACTTTCCCTATTGCAAAATCCGTGACATCAACCTACCTAACCAACAAAATGAAGTAATGTCGCGAGACTCAGAGACCTACGAGAAACCACCTCCAATAATGTGTTTGCGTTAATTCAGTTTTGACTCTACACTCTGGGCATCATAGCGTTATTTTCGAAATTGATGAGCTCTTGAGTCAGTTTGAGTGTCACAAGTGTCATCACTGCAAACATCAGCACCATCTCTCGTCCTCCAAAGCGTTTACTTATTTGTTCCCTATTCACGAATACACAAAAAGGTTAATTTTCATTGATTAGTTAGATGGAGATTTCGTCAGGTATATTTAGTGCCTGAATCTCATTACCATTGGATAGGAAGTTTTAGTTGAAACAGTCAGATTTGATGCTATGAATTCATTTCCCCACAAACGAGTGGCGCTTGCATGAATCCCACGCGTTATATTCAGATTCTTCAGTCCCTCACTCTTGGCAAGTTGAATCCCGTAGTGATCATCAAGCGACTCTGATTCAGGGACCGAGGGCTCCTCGCCATTATGGAACATTAATTTTAACGGATTAGTTGTATCGACACCTCCTTATCGGTATTTTGTGGGGATAGATAAGATAAGTTAAGATGACAATAAGACATTTCACTCTAACACACTTTTTCCACAATCATTTGACGTCCAAAATCTCTTACAAAACAATGTGTTTAGAAGTACACACCTTGGAACACGAAATGGGGTTTTGCATCAACCTTGCCATCAATGCCTCAAGTATTATCGAGATGAGTAAAAAAGTGGTTGCTGATGAAAACCATTTGGTACAGCGAATCTCATTATGCCGATGCAAAAGTTCATACATAGATCAACAGAACCTCAAGAATGATGCAACTAAATCACTTCAACAGGCAAGAATTCAACCATCAGTGACACTCCTATCAAGGAAAAGAACCTCCAAAGTTAGAGTCGCGATCCTTCAACAGAAACAAGATGATTGACCTGCAAGCGGTGAAGAACATCGCTACTTCTCAAGTACCGATCCTTCGATACATCCCTAAGTCACGACGTAGGAAGTCAATCTCCTTTCTTACAATGCGAAGCAAAGATCAAACCTTCATCACGTGATGATATGATTAAAAAAAAATATACGTGGCGCATGATCACAGCAAGCAAAAGCCTTTGATTAAAAAAAAAAAAAACAAACAAATTCCTATCAATTCAAGACACGTTAATTGTGATTGTCAAAGGAAAGAATAAAAAAAAAGGCATGCAATTGCAATATATATAGTGCAATATCACTAAATATATTAATAATCATCCATCATGATCAAAATAGCATCCAAAAGAATTAGCCAACATAAAGAAAGTCAAACAAACATATTTCACGTAGCTTAAAAACAATGTACTGTATGTAAAGAAAATCAGTGCATCATCATCAATCATCATCAAAGATGGCAAATTAAATTGATGGCCAAACAAGAAACAACAAGAATTAAAGTTAATGTAAACGTGGCTCCAAAGTCCAAGCAAAACAAGTGTTATTTTTGTATATGCAGGCATCGTCTTGATCATCACCATGACGAAAGCAACAAATCTCATGGTATGCAAACAAAAAAAAAAAAAAAAAAAAGAAGAAAGGGCAAAAGAAACAGAAGCCAAACAGAGTGAGAGCAAAGGACGAAGCGCTGTATTGCTCATCAAACGAAGCAAGCAGAAAACATACAATACAGTATACCTGCAAGGCTGCAAGTCACTAAACGTCTGGGCTATGTCGCTATGTTTCGTCTCACCCGAACAAGTCCGAATTTGAAGTACTAGTCTAATTCAAGCACAACTTCAGGCTATCGACTTTGACGTAACGAGGAGTTCATCAGTTTCATCGTCTCTTATTTTTGGTGTAAACGAAGACACTTTATGATGCCCTCCTATTTTATTAATGCAGAGCTTAATCACCTAATTCTAACAGAAGTAGGCTATTGGTAATATTTCAAGAGATTCACCCAATTACCGGATATAGATGGGTTATGAGTTGTATCAAGTCCCAATGACTTCTCAGTTGAAAGATAAAATTTATCTTTAGTCATATTGTATGAGAAGATAACTTGTGTTTGAAACAGCGAAAGAAGGGTGCATTGAAAGCATCCACGAAAAAAAAGGGACTTGTATCTATTTATAATAAGATAAAATAAAATCCATCTTGGTAAGATTTACTTCACAAGTTGAAAATGCAGATGGGCCAAACAAACACTTAACTGCTACGTATGAAGCTACTGATCAAACATAGAATGGATGCGCAATCGCAATGAGAACTTACAACAAAGTCAAATCAAAAACAAAATAACGAGACCCGATCACAAGCAAACACTCAATTGTTACGTGACCAAGTCTCGACGGAGGCAATTTGTTTTTTTTTTTTTATCTTTTCTTCCTCTTGAAGGAGTACTCTATTTATAGAGTAATTTAGGGTTTTTGATGGATCTTGGACCTTGGGCCAAATAAACATGACCTATTTAAATAGCTTGACCCATTTGAGGGTTTTACTAATTAAATGAGTTTAACTAAAATAATTAAAATGAGTTACGTTTATTGTCAACCCAAATTAATTAAATTAATTGGACCGTCAAATATAAAATAAATCAATAATTTTGATATTGACTTAAATATAACTTGACATGGCAAATCAATAAATTTTCGGTGCCTACAAATTGCCCCCTCGAGACTTGGTCACGTACACATATTTGAGTGTTTGCTTGTGATCGGGTCTCGAATATTTGTTTTGCATTTGACTTTGTTGTAAGTCATTGCGATTTGCGATCCATTCTATGTTTGATGAGTAGCTTCATACGTAGCCAGTAGTGTTTGTTTGGCCCATCTGCATTTTCAACTTTGAAGTCAATTTCTACCAAGATGGAATTTTTATTTTATCTTATTATCAAAATAAGATACAATGTTCCCTTTTTTTCGTGGATGCAGTTTCAATGCTACCCCTCTTCTTCGCTGCCTTTCAACACAAGTTATCTTCTCATACAAATATGGACTTAGAAGATCAGAATTTTATCTTTCACACTGAGAAGTCATATGACTTGATACAACTCATAACCCATCTATATCCGGTAATTTGGGTGCAATCTTCTTGAAGATATTACCCAATAGCTAACCTTCTGTTAGAATTAGGGTTGATTAAGCTCCCTGCATTATAAAAATAGGAGGGCATCATAAAGTTTCTCGTTTACACACAAGAAATAAGAGACGATGAACTGATGAACTCCTCGTTTACGTCAAAGTCGATAGCCTGAAGTTGTGCTTGAATTAGACTAGTACCTTCAAATTCGGACTTGTTCGGGTAGACGAAACCATAGCGACATAGCCCCAGACGTTTAGTGACTTGCAGCCTTGCAGGTATACTGTATTGTATGTCTTTCATGCTTGCTTCGTTTTGATGAGCAATACACTGCGCTTCGTCCCTTTGCTCTCACTCTGTTTTGGCTTCCTGTTTCTTTTGCCCTTTCTTCTTTTTTTTTTTTTTTTTTTTTGTTTGCATACCATGAGATTTGTTGCTTTCGTCATGTGATGATCAAGACGATGCCTGATTACCTTACACAAAATAACACTTGTTTTGCTTGGACTTTGGAGCCACGTTTACATTAACTTTAATTCTTGTTTGTTTCTTGTTTGGCCATCCAATTTAATTTGCCATCTTTGATGATGAATTGATGATGATGCATGATTTCTTTACATACAGTACATTTGTTTTTTAAGCCTCACGTGAAATAGTGCTTTGTTTGACTTTCCTTTATGCTTGGCCTAATTTCTTTTGGATGCTATGTTTTGATCATGATGGATGATTATTAATATATTTAGTGATAATGCACTATATATATTAGCAATTGCATGCCCTTTTTTTTTTATTCTTTTCCTTTGACAATCACAATTAACGTGTCTTGAATTGATAGGAATTTGTTTGTTTTTTTTTTTTTTTAATCAAAGGCTTTTGCTTGCTGTGATCATGCGCCACGTATATTTTTTTTTAATCATATCATCACGTGATTGAAGGTTTTGATCTTTGCTTTCGCATTGTAAGAAAGGAGATTGACCTTCCCTACGTCGTGACTTAGGGATGTATCGAAGGATCGGTACTTGAGAARTAGYGATGTYCTTCACYGCTTGYAAGGGATCATCATCTTGTTTCTGGTTGGAAGGATCSCTGACCTCTAACTTTGGAGGTTCTTTTTCCTTGATAGGAGTGTCACTGATGGTTGAATTCTTGCCTGTTGAAGTGATTTCAGTTGGCATCACTTCTTGAGGTTCTTGTTGATCTATGTAGAACTTTGCATCGGCATAATGAGATTCTGCTGTACCAAATGGTTTTTCATCAGCAACCACTTTTTTTACTCCATCTCGATAATACTTGAGGCATTGATGCAAGGTTGATGCAACAACCCCATTCTCGTGCATCCAAGGTCGACCTAACAACAATTTGTAAGATGTCTTGGAGTCAATGATGTGGAAAATAGTTGTTGAGGTCATTTCTCCCACAGACAGGTCCACCCTAATCATTCCAATGGCTCGTTGTCCTCCCAAGTTGAATCCCTGGATCATCAAGCGACTCTGATTCAGCTCATTGACGGTTATCCCTAATTCTATCATGGTAGACTTAGGCATAATATTCACTGCAGAATCTCCATCAACTAAAATGCGATTAACCCTTTGTTTACGAATGTATCCACAAATAAAGAGTGGTCTATTGTGAGGCTTTGACCCTAACACAAGGTCATCATCCGAAAAACCTAATGCCGCGCTACAACCTGCTTTACACGCTACACAATCATTAGGATGGTTCTCATAGATCCCCTGCTCGACATTTTCCTTTGTGGTATATTGTGTCGGATTTTCAATGGCACGTAAGCATATCGCATTTCCTCTGGAGCGTGAGCGCCTTCCGCCATCCCATTCGAGATGGAATTGTTATCTAATAGTGCAAGAATTCTTGAATCCCTGTCGGGATCGTGCTATGGTCAAGGCTTTTCCCCACTTCTCCTGATTTTTTCCTCATTTTGGGGCTACAAGTTGTTGTATTCACTGAAACCTCAAAAGATGTTTTAGGGAAAAAGTCCTCCAAAGTATAGCATTCGCTTCCTTCTTTCCATGACGACGATAGGTGAAACTTGTTTTCCTTATTCGACCTGGTATGTTTCTTGCTTTCAAAATGTTTCAATTCCCACCCTTTGACAATTCCTCTTCGGGTGTATGGTAAGGATTGTAGCGCTACTTTCTTCTTTGGCCTCTTCTTGTGACCAATGTCCATCCTTCTCCATCATCCATTTGCGGATGTTGAGAACAACCGAGTGGTAAAGGTCTGATTGTGATTCATGACCTCCACGCTGATGGGCTCCAAGGTACCAAATTGGATGATACATTGGTGAGGACTGCACAAGTGTGACCGACGTATGGTTGACCTCTGCCGCTTCGTCTGTATCTAACAGAATTCTCCCATCTCTTGCTAATTGCATGATCTTCTCCTTGAGAGTTATGCACTTTTCAATGGGTGACTTTTTAGGCGATGATACCTACAGTAATTCGGTCAGACGTCCGATTGCTCTCTCAGGACGTTTAGATTCTGGGAGCTCGATTATTTTCTCTCGAGCAAATCGTCTAACATTCCAGACAAGTCAGAATCTGGGAAGGGTATTTTTTGCTTGTAGCTCCTTTAATGTAGGCCTGTCTCTTCGCGTACTTTTGCAGGCGCGTCTTTCTTTTGTTCGTGCTCGTTTGGCAGAATCTTCACTGGAGCTGAGTCGTGACTATTGCGTTTGATTCCTTAGAGAAATTTCGTGAAGTTTTTCTACTTCTTGAACTCCTTTTTCTTGCTTATGTTCAGAGGAACCTGCTGCGTCACGGTTGGCAAGGGTCAGCTCCATGTCATGGCACGTGATGCTAACTCTTGAAAGCACTTTGTTTTATCCCCTGCAATATGTTATAATAACTCCCATTTCATCCCTTAATGCACATTTCAACTGCAGAGGTTTCAGATAGACGATCCTTGCATTCAAGGCTCTTAGGCGCCATCGATTGATATAATCGATGACAGGCTCATCTTTCCATTGTTTTGTGTTAGTCAATTCCATCATGCTCACGATACGCCTTGTACTATAGAACCTGTCCAAGAATGCTATCTCCATTGCTCCCAACTATTGATTGACTCTGAAGGCAGATCTGTGTACCAATCAAAAGCAATGCTTTTGATGAGCGCACAAATTGTTTGACCAAGAGATCCCCTGTTGTTCCAGCATTGTTGCACGTCTCAAGAAGTGTGCAATGTTTGTTTTGGGTTTCCCTTCCATCAAACTGTTGAAACTTTGGAGGCTGATAGTTGTTCGGCATCCTCAAGTCATCAATCCTTTTGGTGTAAGCTTCACATAACGATAGCTACCACGAGGGTCTCCTCCCATCTGTTTTTGATAGTGTTTGTTATCATTTCCTGAGTTGCTGCACTGTAAATGGTTATGGCTGGCTCATATCCTTTGTGCTTGGTTTGTTGGATACAACACTTCACTATCCTTTTCTCTTCACTTCACGATGATGGAATTTTCCAAGTTTTTTGTTAACGCATCTATCGATCGTTTTGGTTTTGATCTGTGCGTCCTTTTCACCGCGTCTCTTAGTGTTTGTCGAGGATCGCCCTCATTTCTACTATCTGCTCTTCGAGGGTCTTGGCTTCGTGGGACCATGACAGTGGCCACATCATCTAGAGTTTCAATAGGGCGTGAACCCTTTTTGGTGTCGAAGGAGAAGAACCAGTGTTGCTTTCAAGGTCACTTTCTTCTCCAAACAAAGTTTTTTGTTGATCAGCACGGATGTTCAACCTTTGTGAGTCCGATCCTCTGAGAAGAGATGTCAGACTGATGTTCGGTTACTGGACTTGAGCCGAACAGGGTAGATCATATGATTTGAGAAAGTAGGGCATCAACAGACCCTTGGAGCGGGGATGCTCGCCACCATCTTGCGTGGTTTTGTTTGAATAGGAGCGGTCCGCAAGCTTGCGCGGCCTCGTTGAAGATAGCTTCTTCATTCCTCTAGTACGAATGAAAGGTCTTCACTGTTGATGATCGCTTCCATGCTTCTGGATTTCTTTTTAGGGTGCTAGACTGAGAAACATTCCTTGAAGTCATCTTTAGTGGTTGATTTGAGGTGATTTGCTGAAACGGAGATGAATGGTAGAGATTGTCCACCGAGCGTGCCAAAAATTTGTAAACACAAATTTTAAGTCGACAGAAACAAAGACCAAAATGAGTGTAACAAATGATAACTTTATTGATATAAGAATGGATTACAATCTCTAGTACAAGTTTATATGGAAAATAAACTAAGTCCACTGATTCCGTTCCGCTGCTGCAGGTACACGTAGGGGTGTCAGTTGTTGAGTTAAGTTTAGCGTAGACAAAACGTCACCCTAACTTAATTGTGTTTGAGTGTATTCGAATGAAGACTGACGAAACGTTAAGCTCACTCGAATGTGTTGAGTATCTCTGATCAGTCGGCACGATTTGAAATGCTTGTTGACGTTACAGAGAGAAATTGTAGAGGATTTTGGAGCTTTTAAGCTTCTTTTTTTTTTTTTTTTTTTCTTCTTCCTCTTGAAGGATACTCTATTTATAGAGTAATTTAGGGTTTTTGATGGATCTTTGACCTTGGGCCAAATAAACATGACCTATTTAAATAGCTTGACCATTTGAGGTTTTACTAATTAAATGAGTTTAACTAAAATAATTAAAATGAGTTACGTTATTGTCAACCCAAATTAATTAAATTATATTGGACCGTCAAATATAAAATAAATCAATAATTTGATATTGACTTAAATATAACTTGACATGGCAAATCATAAATTTTCGGTGCCTACAGTATATAAGGGTTACTATATGTTTTGTTCAACTATTTCCAGTACTGTTAGTACATAAATTTAAAACGTAAATTGAAGTTATATTTAATATGAAATCTCTCTTTCTTTCCTCTAAAACTCTAACTTTTCTTCAACCCTGGAGCTACCATAATCTCTTTGATGGGTGTAAGCCTCAATTTTCTTTCTAATTAATGCTTTCTTTTTGTTTGTTGTCCATGAATAATCCTTTTTTTTTGATGGAGTGTAATTTTCTTGTTTCCCTTATGAAAGATCGGATTATTTAGGGTTTCTTTTTTATTGTTTGTTGGAGAATGGAAATTTTAGGGTTTCACAATCTTAGAAAGAATTTAGAAAATCACAAAAGTAAGTTCACCGAAACAACTACGCATAGCGCACGTTATGCCGAATAAAGCGAACTCACATATTGTATTGCTTCAGATGAAGATTTATTAAGACTATTTTAAATCGAATTTGTGATGTAACTAGTCTAAGGTGTTTAGTATTTTGTTAGAATTTTGTTTTTTCTTCCAAATTGTCTTTTAACTATTCTTATTAATTAATGAAATCCCTATTCTTCTCGTCAAACAAAAAAAGAATAAATTCGGATAAGTACTAACAAGTCCAAAATATTACTTCCTCCGTAAAACAAAAAACGCAACTTTTGCCGATTTTTGGCAATATCACAATAAACGCAACTTTGCTTTTTTTTTTTTTCCATATTGGTAAGTTTAACTCATAAATGTCTATTTTACCCTTACTAACATATTTTAAACATAATTAAACTACCCTAATCAACCTTATCAACTTATCATCTAAAATAATTAATCACTAAACATAAACTAATCTCACCCATATCCATCCACTCTCCTTCCCTCAACACACGCACCACCAAACTCAAGCACCACCACACTTCAACCATCCATCCCCACCTTCGACACTGACCACTTCAACACCCTATCCCACCTTCGACGCTGCCCAGAAACCACCCACCCACTTCGACCTGCCCAGAAACCACCCATCCCCACCTTCGACCTGTCCCAAAAACCATCCTTCCCCACCTCTCAACCTGCCCAGAAACCACCCATCCCCACCTCGACCTGCGCCAGAAACCACCCACCACCTTCGACTGCCCAGAAACCACCTAACCACCACTCAATCAACCAAACGACCCCAATCGAAGCCTCCCTCACAACCCAATCGAACCCCCAACCCAATCCTAGTCGTCGTGGTTCAATTGGTGCCCAGGTGGTTCGCTCGAGGATCGTCGAACCGATTCGAACCCCGATCCTTAGGTCGTCGTGGTTCAATTGGTGCCCAGGTGGTTCGCGAGTGGAATTGGGAGGGGAATGGTGGTCGTGGTGGTTGTTCGAATTGCGAGGGGTGGTGATTGTGCGAATGATGGTGGTTGTTCGAATTGCGAGGGGTGGTGGTTGTGCGAATGATGGTGGTTGTTCGAATTGCGAGGGGTGGTGGTTGTGCGAATGATGGTGGTTGTTCGAATTGCAAGGGGTGGTGGTGGTTCGAATGGTGTTGGTGGTGGTTATGGGGTGGTGGTTCGAATGGTGCTGGTGGTGGTTATGGGGTGGTGGTTATGGGGTGGTGGTTCAAATGGCACTGGTGGTAGTAGCAAGGGTGACAGCCAAGGGTAATAAGGTCTTTGTACTCATTAAACACAATTTAGAAATTTTATCTAGGAGTCCGTGCCTCCTTCAAAGTTGCGTTTTTTTTGTTACGGAGGAAGTAATAAGTTTCGATAAATTGAAAAAAAACATATTATTACTTTTCCCTCACTCTCACAAGATAAGTTTCATAAAACTGAACATAATGATTTCCTAACATTCTAGATTAATGGTGGCCAGTCCACCGAGTGGATCAACCAACTTTTTTTCCGATAACCTTTGCACTAGGGATCATAATCTACGATTGCCTATTGAGTCAAATGTATCAAAGAACTTAAAACACTAGTAACAAAGGTCAAGCTCGTAATTTTTTTTTTCTCTCTAAAAAAATCTCTTCCAAAAATCTTAATTTTTTTTTGTATTCGTCGGGGCTACCATCATCTCTTTGATGGTGGTAAGCCCCAATTCTTCTCCCTACTTCTTTGTTTTTGTTAGTTTGTTCATGAATAATCGTCCTTTTGATCTCTTTATGAGAGTTTTATCCCTGATTTTTAGAATTTTATCCCCAAATTTTGGTTTTATTATTATCTCCTTTTCTGAGAGTTTGGAGTTTAGTTTTCTTGTTTTCCTTTGTGGAGGATCAGATTATCTAGGGTTTCGTTTTTGTTTGTTGATTAATGGAGATTTAGGTTTCACAATCTTAGAAGGAATTCAGAAAATCACAAAAGTATGTTCACCCAAACAAYTATGTATCAGCGGACGTTATGCCGAATCAGAGCGAACTCACAGATTGTATTGCTTCGGATGAAGATTTTTATTAATGCTATTTTAAATCGAATCTGCGATGTAATCAGTTTTAAGGTGTTTTATATTTTTGTTGAGAATTTTGTTTTCTCTTCTATTGATTGTAAGAGTCTTTTGACCATTTCTTATTAATAAAGAAATCCTTATTTATGAAATCCTTATTTTTCCCGTAAAAAAAAATAAATTTCATAAAAATTTAAATACGTACAATTAAATTGAAAAGAACATATTGCCATACCCAATTAGGGTGAATTCTCTTTAACTTTTTAAAAAAGTTTTATATTAGGTCCAATATTTATCGAAACTACACAAAAAAATAACTAAATAAGGGTCAATCAATTAAGGTCTAATAGGGTGAAAAGAGAAAGAATGTACCCTGATTGAATTGGGTTAACAAGAGTAGAGGAGGACTCGAGATTTGATTTTAGCCTGTGATAGATTAGTTACAAGGGATAAGATATACATACACTAATATCTTTAATTTTTGGATTCTATCTTCTATACTCCGTATTTTGTTAATTAGATAGATTTGCAATTATAATTAATAAATAAATAAATAAATAAATAAATAAATAAATAAATAAGGTCTAAGTAGTGTGGGATTGAGTTAAGTAAGCTCCTACAATGAAAGGGCTAGAGAAACTAGTTTAAATAAAAGGAATGTTAACGAACTCGGTTAAACAATAGAAGTGGTTAAATTTATTAGGTGTTGAATTGAAGTGGTTATCAAGTAAAGTGGGTCGGGACGAGGGAGGTGTTTCACAAGTTTTTAGTTATTATTTGGATTGTTTAATTTGGTACCATCGTATACAACAACCTAACCAGTTTCATGACCAATTGGAATTAAATGGTGTTGTGGCGACATACATTATATCCATGATGTTAAATTGAACCAAGTAAGCTCGAGTATTGAAAGTTTTAAGAAAACTAGTTTAAACAAAAGGAATGTTAACATACACACGATTAAACAAGAAAAGTGGTTAAATGGCTTAAATTATTTCCGGGGAGGTGTTTATGTTGTCAATTAAGGTAGGTTGGGAGGAATTTCCCAGAGGTTCATGAGCATAGCATATAATTACTACTCATAACTCAATTTAAATTGAAAGATTGGTAATTAATGATCTAGTTGAATTGTCTTATTGACATTTCTAAATTTGCAAGACAAACTTTAGTGTCAAGCTAAGGAGTGCAACCATTTTTGTCAGATCAAGTGTTTAAGTAAGTACTAACTTGTATTATTGTCTTGTACTTGTGCATTACTTCAGCATTCACTATTGCTTGCCAAACTTCATCACTTCATGCCAAAACGCCAATTTTATACTTAATCTATCTAAAACAATAATATTTAAATATTCCACAAATTTCGAAATTAATTCGTGACGAAATAACGATATATATTATACTCACTTTGTAAGTAACATAAACTTTTTTGAAAAAAAAATCTTCATTCATTGATATGAATCATTAAGTATACAATTAGGGTTGAATAGAGTGGTTAAGAGTCTTTATTAGGGTCTCGAGATTGAGCTTTGATAACAATAAAATAAAATAAAATAAATCCAACTGAGAACAAGTACTCCGTAATCATTTTACCTATTGAAGTGCTCATCAGGCAAACTCTCGTGGAGATCAGTCCACACACTTGTAAAAGATAGTGGAATAAAAAATGAATCATTAAAAAATAATTACAACATTGTCAATATAAAACATTGTACGTAGTATATTTGTATATAAAACAATAATATCAGTACTACTACTGTATAAAATACATTATCATATGAAAATACTAACTTTTAATCTTTGGTCCATTATTATATGTTGTTCTTTACATGGTACTCATTTTAATAATCTTTAAAGTCTAATTATCACAATTAAACAATTAGGGTTTGTGATGAAGATGACAAGAACAACGAATAAGGAACTGACACATAATTTCCACCTCGAAACGTTTTTAGGCATCACGATTACATATTTTAATGTGCACTCCACATTTTCTATTTCTCCCACTCTATATAATTAGTACTCTCATATTGTTATGTTGAAAAGTTCAATTAGTATATTGTAAAGTTCATTGTAGATTGTACTCAAAGATATAAAAACAGGTGTAAATTGGTTAATGTTAGTCTAAATCCAGCTCAAATTATCAGAAAAGTATCGCTATATTAAAAAAAAAAACAAAATTCTACTTAGCGTCACCGTACCAATATTTATTTGTTTTCGAATTCAATTATTGTAAGTTTTTGATCAATTTTTTTACAAAGCGTATACTTTATCATTTCTAAATAAATGTATCAAAAATAGAAAGAAATTGAGACGAGGACATATGTAATAGGAAAGTTAAAGAGGATACGTTTCCTAAACAAATCGTGATGCATGCATTTAATTTGAAACAACATTATTTTGTTTTAGAAAGTGATAGTGCAACATTATTCATGGTGAAAGTGTATAACCAACGAAAAATACCAATTTATTTGGTGTAGACAGTATAATACTATATGTAGCATGCACATGTATATAAGCAAAAATTAAATAAATTGCAATTTTTTAATATAATTTTTTCGTTTCTTAAAAATTGCATCAGTCAATTCAACATTTTACGTTTGTCGAGACATTACTTTGATCTTTAATAATTATAATTGTGAATCATAAAAAATTATAAAAAGTTGATATTAAAATAGTATTTAACGAGACGAATTTAACAAGATCCCACTTTATTATATTTTTTATTATGTGTAAAACTCAAAACTTGGTCAGAGTACTTCATGTGAATAGTGAAAAAGTCAAACCGATGCAATATTTGAGAAACAGAGGAAGTATATACACAATGTATCAATGGTTGTCCTTTTCTTTTATAAACAAGAAAATGACCTTAATTAAATAACATATAGCCAAGTAATCTTTGCTTTAATGTGACATAAGTTAATATGCAATACCAATTGGTTATTTGGGTACGTATTACTTAAGCCCATCCTTAAAAAATTTCTGGGGACGCTCGTTAGCTTTTCYTTACTTARTTAATTAGTTTTTCCTTACTTAGGACATTAATTTTTGTTGCTAATCAACACCTTAACATATATTCTCAACCAACACCCTTAAATGAAGGAAACGAAACAAACAAATCAATTTTACTTTGTTATTATCACATAAAACCAGTTGCTAACACAAATGGTGTATAATCTCTTCCAAATGAAGTTAACAGTCTGATTTGCTGAATAAGAATATAATGGTTCACTTTACCAATTAAAAAAACATAAAAATGGAATGAATGAAAAAGTGTAACATAGCTTGGAAACTCCCATACTCAAGGACCAAACATGGTCTATAATGTTGTCTTGGTTAATTATTTAATCTAATCTAATCATACATTCTTACCATAATAATAATGTTTGTTTGTTTAATTTACTTGTTTAATTTGATGATTTATTATTCCAGTGTTATAGGAGTAATTAATTAAGTGAATTAAACCAGTAAAGTTACTTCATGAGAAGTGATTACATTAATATTGCGTAAAACGTACGATACATGCAGTCATGCTGTCATGCATTGGAGGCTTCTTGCATGGGGAAGACGTTGAAGTTATAATTTTGCAGGAAAAATTTGTCATTTTAAGGAAACATGTGCATACATCAAACCAAATTTTTATGCCAGTACCTGATTCCGATGTGTAAGTTACAAGTTTGAATTCCTCTTTTCTGTTGAAAATTAGACCGCGCTAGTGACATCGTAGGAAAAACTCTTCCTTAATAACCCGCTTGTTTGCCCTCTCTTGTACTCCGGGTTATCACATGCACCCGTTGAAAGAATGTTCAAAATCAAAACCCACAATCTACGTTTTGAAAGTCCGTCAGTCAACCCAACTTGTATCGATTGTATGTTGGGTAATTAACTACTGTAATTGAGTATGGACTTGGGCAACG
Organism: Bassia scoparia; assembly: GCA_008642245.1. Classification (NCBI taxonomy): domain Eukaryota; kingdom Viridiplantae; phylum Streptophyta; class Magnoliopsida; order Caryophyllales; family Amaranthaceae; genus Bassia; species Bassia scoparia. Next base: position 51,734 of record SNQN01000043.1, on the reverse strand, counting down.
TAAGAATTTTTTTTCGGGACAAAAAGAATTATGTGTATATATTTTGTACATTTTTGTGTTCTCTTTTGAAATTTTCTTGTTTTCCAACATACAATCTATAGGTTCAATTTCTATAGTTATTTATAAGATTTTTTTTAATAAAATTCCACATAACTATAATTTTATTTGTATTGAGGTCACAAATTGAATTCAATAATCATTACTAAATAGTGTTCTGTACAAATGATGCAAGCAATAAAGAATCAACAAGGTATAAGCTTGTGAAAATGGTTTGCACACATTTGGTCAACACTGTTATACATTACTACTACGTAAAACCGTTGCGACTATGAATTGTTTAAATGACATTTGAGGACTTAAAAATCGAAGCAGGAAGTACAATCCAAATCAAATACACTGTAAGGTTATCACCTTCGACAAAAATGTGTTTGTAGCAAAAAGAAGTAGCTAAGAGAAGACCGTTATGAATAGCGAGAGCTTCTACTACCAAAGATGAGTAAGAGCCAAAAGAGTAAGATCGAAAAGCCACAACGGCTCTTGTATGATCCCGGAGAAGGGCACCCCCTGTAGCTGAATTATTCAACAACTATAGGGGAGCCCTTCTCCGATTCAACAACTTTTAATCCCACGCTTGCGAATAATTGTACGACTCAACTAGTACTAGCTCATTCACATAAAATAATATTATTCCAATTACTTCCTCAACTCCGATCCATTATAATTGGAATGTTTATAATTTTACACTATTTATAACCTCTTATATAACTAGCTTTTGCGTTATATAGTGTAATAAAATATAATCATGTGGGATCTCTTCAGATTCGTCACAAGATGTCCTTTATTTTAAGGCAAAATTGGTCACAACAACATCAAATAGGCGCGGAGTGCACAAAACCGCACTAACTTGATCGAACGCATATGATAACACCAACTTGAAACTCGGGTGCAATGCATAACATGAACAATTAGTGAGCATATAACAACACCAACTTGAACATCGAGTGCACCAATTTGAAGCTCAATTACTTGCAACAAATGTCATTTATGCTATGTGTTGCACCCGAGCTTTAAGTTGGTGCTATTAAATTGATGTTGTTTTGCGCTCCTCGCCCCCCCAAGTTGATGCTGTTGCGGTCAATTTTGCCTTATTTTAATCCAATTTTTAATTTTTTAACAAAACACAACTAAAGATATAACGAATATAAAATATGCATTGACAACCGTGAAAAATGAAAATATTGCGATTAATATAGATCGGAGGAAGTAGTTTAGTTTTTATAGTAAAAGATAGTTTGCGAAAGCCAGCCAGCCAGAGCCAGTAGTTTAGTTTTGAGATTGAATTTCTCCAACATCATTGTCCTTAGCAGTTGAACAATAAGTTGGACCACGAGTCATGACTCATGACAAATAACACTTGAGAGGAGATTGTAATCAACTAATCAATCCAAATCAGAGTTCCTAATCCTAATATCAACTTTACATCACCATCAAACTGCCCATCATATCTGGTCTATCACATGTCACTACTCGAATTGAGTTATGGGAAGATGACTGAAACCTTTTCATCAGAAGTCTTCTTCCACACCATGTCACCATCCTCAATTATAGGAGGAAGAGGATTGAAGAACTCATCGATTATATAGGAGTCCAGATCGAAGGATACCACTGCAACCCCGTTTAACACGCCCAACTTTCCCTCGTTTCAGTCGAGTTTTCTTTGTTAAAGCAGATGATTCTGCTGAGGGTCGCGAACAACCATTGCTTGGAGGATGAATACTTTCTTTAGGTGTAACAGTAGCAGACTAGCAGTAGCACTAACCTGAGCATTTACTGCATTTCTCGTGGCACTTAAAATGCAAAAGTTTTCAAAAATTCAATCGAGTTACATATTCTCATTGATTCTAATAGATTGTTGCCTGCAAGAGATTGTGATGTATGAACATCACTGTTGTCCAGAACTGCACTCCTGTTTTCAAAATCTTAATCCTTGACTAATGCTCTCATGAAGCTGTACAGATATGATTTCTTAGCTAGTTAAGTCAGACTACAATTTCGACTACAAAAGGAGCTAGACTCTAGATACAAAAGTTGAGTTAGAAGTGAGAATTATATAACAGGGCACAAAAGACTAGAGCCTAAAGGTGCGCGAGAAGAGAAAATGCTGGAGTTAAAATCTCTTCATAATAACGTTATTGCCCATCTACTTTACTTTAGCTCTCTTTCTCACCTTCATGGGAATTTCAGCTTGTATACCAGTGCTACCCCGTTTGACACGCCCAACTTTCCCTCGTTTCACTTGAGTTTTCTTTGTTAAAGCAGATGATTCTGCTGACGGTGGTGAACACAGATTTCTTGGAGGATGAATACTCACTTTAGGTGTAACAGTAGCAGTAGCACTAACCTGAGCATTTACTGCATTCTTGTCGCACTTACCATTGAAGGCCCTGGCAGTTCTTGGTTTTGCTGGTGGTTTTCGTGTTGGTGATTTCATGGTTTCTCCAGCAGCAACCTTGTTGCCAGCCGCTTTATAATGCTTGCCATTCACTTTATAATGTGTATGTAAAACCTGAGTAACAAGGTCTCTTAGTACCAATGCACATTTGTATTCTCTTGTACTCTTGGAGTAGAAAACTAGGGCATTGGTGGCAAGAAGCAACAAGTCTCGCAAGAGTTCCACAGTTGATGTTATGTGTTGGTTGGAAATTCTGGACCTTATTGTTTCAAGGTCAACGTGTTGCCGTATAATCCTCTTATACCTAGCTCTCTTCTGCAATGATGAATCAGTTTATCAATGGTACTCTCTCGGAAGTTGCTAGCTAAAACAAACATAGAAAAAATGGTAGAGAGACAGAAAGAGCCCAATGCTCTATGACTCTATCTCAAAAGACAATCCCATGACACATCATCRCCTAGACTCTTAAGAGGAGGAAATCTAATCCCTCTAAGGCCATGCTTGGTATGGGGGTCATGTATTAAGGGTAATAAAAATGTCAATATTCCTCTATCACCATCTTAGCTCACATGTTTTCTTCTTAGTTTTCTCAAGTTTGACTTTTATTACTCCTTACCAAGTGTGGCCTAAAAGATGGTGAAAAAAGTAACTTCCCTTCACCAAGATTTATCTTTTTTCCCATCATTCCTATTAATTGATAACCATAAGCCCAGGGTGACATCTTAGGCAAACCTTGAATATTTTTAATGCATTTTTTATTTTTGGAATTTTTCAAGATGGGCAAGACTAGACCAGTAAAAGCCTCTCAAGAGACAGAAAAAACTGGACACAACCCCTAGGTATTGTTTGTTAAAAAATAAAAAAAAATTAAAAAAAAACAACTGGACACGAGACAAAAAACTTGAGAAGTCTCTTGTTAACCAGTTGCAACATACCTGACTATCAAGTCGACGCCTGAACACAGAGGCATGTTCATTCTCCATTATGGAATCAAAGATTTTAATGATATCTTCCGTTCCCTGCTTACTAGTGCACGGATTCTTATCATTTGCATCAGGAGATCTTGTAAGCTGGACACAACCCCTAGGCATTGTTTCCTTAGTTACTGAGATGGTCGCCATGTAAGTGGGGGAATACAATAAGTTGTTCTCTCCAATACTTCCCTCCTTTCTGTCCTTACTCAAATCCTTTCTTCTCCTCTTCCCTCTTCTTCTCCTAATGTTCACCCCATGCTCTGCTAGTATGGTTTCAGCTAACTTGTTTATACTTGGAAATTTCTCTAGCCTTATATAAGGTTCCAAACACACAGACTTCCTTTCATACTCTTTTGGTGACAATTCAGTAGCTGCAGCAAGGCATTGTGGCAACAAATTTGTCTCGGTTTCCAGAGTAAAGCTACCAGCAGATGAACCATCTCTAGATGCCTCTATACCCACAGATTCATTTCCTCCTGATTTTAACAAAGGTTCTGAAGATTCAGCAGCACTACAGCCGTAATCCGCATAACTGCAAACTGCCTTCTCAGCTTTCAGAGTATCAAGTTTTGTTTCCAAAGAACTGCAGAAAAATTCAGTTGACTTCTACTTCAAAATTGAATCCAAATTTGAATCTACTATTTTACTTGAAATTATAATAGCATGATCCCAAGTATAAATGGCATCCTAGATCCTGCTAATAACAATGCAACAAAATTCTAAATGAAAATAACAAAAACAAATATAGTTTGCATCATGACTACGGCATCTGAATCCGTAGAACTCAACCAATGCAAGTTTACAGAGCAAATATGAACCAAATCAAAAGCGTTAATGAACTCATGGTGCTACCAGGTGTGTTAGCAATATTGGTATCCAGAGGGAACTAGTTTTATCAATAATTCTATAATCTATACTCTGTAGTTCTTTATATGTATTGTCAATCAATCAAAGCTTTACTCCCATAATTGGGGTTACATGAACCAAAATTGATCAATCACTGAGGCCATCTACATCAATTTGCCCCCTCCATCCCCTACGATCGAGAACTTCTGCAAATCCAATTACTTCATATCTAAAAAAATATCTTACAGAAACAGAAGAGGTAGTAATGAARATGAAAACAATGACATCAACTATAGCTAGAAAAAATAAACCCAACCCAATGTCGACCTGGAAAATTTGGGTCATGAACACAAAAGTAAAACCAAAAACCCATTTTTGACTAAACCCAAAAATCCATTTTAAGATAGTGACCGACGCGACCGACCGATTTGATTGATTTGTTAGATAAAATCACTTGAATATGTTTTTCATTACGTTCAAATCACAAATATTAGTCGAGTTGATAAATGTAAATAGTGCAAAAGTCCACTTTTGCAATAAAAAAATAGACAAAGGAAGTAGTTCGATGAAACATTTCTAGTTAGTTTAGTCAAAATATACATATTTGAACTCCTAAAGTCCTAATAGTTGGTATATCTTTAGTGAAATATCGAAGAAAAAAATCATTTACAAAAAACTTGACCGACTGATGGACTTGTTATCGAAAACTTTGGGTCATGAACAAGAAATTTGACTCGTTACTAAAAAATGACTACCTTGGAAACAATTGAACACAAAAATAACATACACCCTCTGCAATCCTTATAACGCAAATTATTATATACACCCCCCCCCCCCCCCCCTCTAACTAAAACAACAAAACCCCTAATTACACGTGAAGGGGGAGGGGATGCATATTACAAGGTGGGGTGGGGGTGTATAATATACCAATTTGGAAAATGAAAATTGCCAAAAACAACACCAACAATTAGTTTGGTGCAAAAAACAACACGAACTAAAAGGGGTGCGATGCACAACACAAACTATGAATTTGGATGACTACACAACACAAACTTTATAACATTGGTGCACAAATCTTAGGTCAAGATTGTCATTTATGTTGATTCATGCATCCATGGATTCCATGGCATAAAAGTTTTTGTCTTTCGGTATGCCACTATGCCTATGCCCTAAGTGCAGAAGAATTTTATCCCATCACTTTAACCTCAATTTAATACCATGACTACCACCTGTCCATCTTCTTCTATTCACCTCTCTTAAAATAATCTTCTCAATGCTTTTGCATATTCACACTTATCTTCCGGTCTTAATCTCCTTTCTCTCTTTAAAGGAAGATAATTGTAAACCGCCCGCCTCACGTGCAGTGAAAATGTAGTTCTCATGAGATAATTACCTACTGGTGAAAAAACACAAAAGAGGCTCCCAAGTTCACAATAGCCAGATGCATGGGGACATAAGCAGTTATACAACGATTTGTGATGGTACAATAATTGCATGAAAGAGTCAGAAGCTCCACAAACTATGTATGGCACAAATAAATTGCAATTACTCACCCAATCGATGACTCTGATTTCTCCAATTCTCTGYGCAATTCTTCTAAACGCTGCTTCCGTAACTCTTCAACCCAAGTGCTGGGGTAAACCAAAAGCACAAGCAGAACTCAATARATGAGCAACCACCAATTTTAAGGTAAACGRCATCTATAGTTTCATAGTTAACATAGCTTTAAAATTAAACCCCAAGGTATAATACCTTACCCAGTGTCACACAGTCACACACAAAAAATAAGCATACARAAGATCATTACGGAATAGTATTTATTGTTTATAGAAAAAGTCTCATTTATTTAATTYTGTATTGAGTATAGATTGCATAGCCAAAACAACTGAAAATTGGTCATCCATTTCCAATATTGCATTCATGTTTGTTGAGGAGTCAGTCTCCCACTCTTTAAAAAAAAAAAAATGCTAGTGCCAGAAAGCATGTCGATTGCCAGCACAAGGTTACTACTGCGGGCTGCCAAATTCCGTGAGACTATTCGAGGCATAATGATCACAGTTGAAGTTTACTCAATTTAACCATCAATAGGTAATACAATGCTGGCACTGGACTATTTTACAAAGAAACACAAGACAGTAGAATCATTGCAAATAGATGATGCTATTTGTAGCGTTGTAAAACAAGCAAAACATGATCAACTACTCTGACCTGAACCAATTTAAAGCAATGGCAGCAAAACATGATACTTACGAGCAGCCAGAATAACGCACTTGCAACACGTCATACTTGGCTTTGCACGCCTGCAAATTGTTTCATCATATTATTAGGTGAATTGAATTTTTTTTCATGCTACACAGAACTATAAAAGTGCTAGCAATCCATTAAAATATAAACACCAAAGAAGACAATGCAAAACTGATAATCATGTATTAAGCCTGAGTCAAGGTGAAATAGACTAATCCATATTCAACAGGTGGAGCTCCCATCAAATTAAAAGCTAAATTAACACCAAAAAAGACAATGCAAAACGTATAATCATGTATTAAGCTTGACTCAAGGTGAAATAGACTCAATATAGACTAATCCACATTCAAGAGGTGGAGTTCCCACCAAATTAAAAAACTAAATTAACATTCAATTTTTAGATGATCTCCAATAAACACTGATGACACTAATTATAGCTAAATTCACTAAAGAACTAACTTTGTGGAATGTTTCAAATTGCACGTCCATAAAAAATCTCTTGTCTTTTACCAAAAAACTGCACGCTTATCACTCATGCACAACAACGCCAATATCCTCTTTCTCAATCTGTACAAAATAGGAAGTCTAGATTGATCCCTACTGGAAACCAGGAAACTAATACAGTTTGCATCGGTGGATCAGCCTAGAGTCAGAGACACTAAAAACAATATTCTTAGATGCCAAAAGAGTAAAGAGAAACCAGTCCTCTTGTCTACCCAATTCTGTCTTCAAGTTCAATGTGGCAGCAACAACTTGCAGTACAGCACCAACATATATTGCCATTAGCATCCTAATAAGGAGACGCAAAGCAGAAGATATACACAGCCTTGCCCCTTCCTAATTGAGCATGGTATAAAGATTAAAATCTAACTAGTTTTTAAATGTGAGACCAGAAAAAATTGACCTAGGACTTCTACCCAGGGTCAGGCCCGGTCAGCAACCCCATAAAACAGACTAAACAGTAACATCAGCAAACTACCAAAAAGTTGAAAACTCACCATTCCGAAATCAAAATTGAAGTACCTCAATAGATCCTTCAATTTCAATGACTTACACATGCTTAATGCAACAGTATAGAAACTAGCCAACAATGTCTGCCTTTATTTAAAATTTTCAACTATATCCTTGAAAAAAGATGCAAAAGGCAAAGCTCAAAAAACACTAGGACTCGAGCCTTAAGACATCATAGTCAAAATCAAATTCCCATCTAAAAAGATGACAAACTTTTCTCAAAAGGGCATCTTGATAGTAAGGAAACTAAACAAATACTTCTGTTTTATATTACAGCATAGTCAACTGCATGAGGGTCGAGTTATAAGGAAAAAGTCACAGGGAAAGGAGTCAACCAGATTCTTTGTTGAACACTGAGCAAGAAATCAAGCAAGAGCTATGGAATGTCCAAAGCAGACTACAGACAAGATGTCAAACACTGGAATCTTTCACAGAAACCGCAAATGAAACAATTCTATTACTCTACCTCAATACCAAATAAGTTTTAACTCACTTGAAAGATCAAGGTGCATAGTATACAAACCTTTAAAAAAAAGTTAAAAAATAAATATACCAATAGTAAATAATAGGATCATTAAGGAAAGAAGTAATTTGTTTCTATTACTTTACCAAGGGTAAGGGTACTCTACCCAGAGAAAAGGYACTTGTAATTGTTATTCATAACTCATACCAAACGACTAGCAAGAGAAACTCAGAAACACTTAATGAAAACAGAATCTACACTGAAAGGTTTCATATGCCAAACACCCTAGTCTTTCCAGATACACCCTTCATAAAGAAAATTTCTACTATTCATTTTACACATTTTTTTAAGAAATGGATTTAACGATGTAAATCCACAAATCAGGTAAAAAAAAACTTTAGGGCTAATAACCCATAATCTCATCGTTGTTTGTATTAAAATTATCTTGTTTAATTTGCTCGTCAACACCCTTAAATTTCTTTTTATGATACATAAAAAATGAATCGCAGGAATATTTGCATTATGAATATTTCATGAAAAAATCTAGTTGCATTTCATGATATAACCAGGTAAATCCAAGCATGTGCAGTTGAAAAAAACATAACGGTGGTGGCTCAGGGATGAGATGATGGGGTTGCAATGGGGTGGTGGGTTGGATAGTATAGTACAGTGTTTGTGGGTTGTAAGAAAAAATGGAGGGCAGTTTAGGTATTTCAATTTTCAAGCCCAGAAAAGGGACAAGAGTAAGTAATTAGGGCGACCAATAGTAATCCCTTCTAGCAGTGTCAAGATTTGGGGTGTTAATGAGTGAAGCTTGCTTGTGAGCGGCTTAAGCTCGGCTCGAAATTTTCACGAGGTGAGACACAACTAAGTCCCCGTTTGGTTTGGCATAAACCATTTTCAATGTAAAATGATTTTCAAGGAAAACAATTTACAATGAAAAATAATTTTCATAAAAACAATTTTCCATTGTTTGGTTGCATGTAGGGTCCGTTTGGTTGGGCGTAAAACATTTTCAATTTAAAATGATTTTCATGAAAAATGATTTTTCATGGAAACAATTTTTCATTGATTGGTTGCATGTAAAAAAAGTGATGGAAAAGAGGGAAAATGAAGGGAATGCAAGGATGCAGTGAGGGAGGAGTCTACAAGTGATGGAATGAAAATATTTTTCTTTTCATTTTGGAAGGAAAATGGTTTTTCATCATTGTAAAGGAAATTTTAATCCTAAAGAAAATAATTTTATACTTCTTTGTATACCAAACAGGCAAACAATGTAAAATTAGAAAAGGGTGGAAAATACTTTTCATTGAAAATATTTTACGTTCTACCAAATGAGCCTATGTTCGACTTGAAAGCTCATGAACAGGCTTGAAATATTTTTAATTTGTGTTTATTTAGCTTAATAATCAAAAAATTTGTAGGATATTATTGACCGGTCTAACAAAAAAAATTCATAGCTATTAACTATTCTATGTTTTAAAAAAACTATTATAGAAGTATGATTTTCAAACTCGAGTAGAGTTTTAATGCAATTTGACCTTGATTTTTTACTGCTTAAAAAACTCAAAACTCGACTCGAGTTCAAGATATTCGCCATAAATCGAGCTCAAAATATAAAGCTCAGCTTGGCTCATTAATACACTAAGTCAAGCTATAAAATGAAGACAATAAGGCTCTGTTTGTTTTGGAGAAAAAATCATTTTCCCACTTTCCATTGGCAAAATCAAAGTAAGAGGAAAATTTGGTTGAAAACTATTTTCTAGGAAACCATTTTCCTTTTGAAAACAAAAGAAAACAATTTTTCTTTCTTTTAAGGTCAAACAAACAAAGGAAAATGAAATTTTAAGGAAAACAATTCCAATTTCCAATGTTCCTCCCGAAAATGTTTTTACATTGAAAATATTTTCTTTCAAAACAAACGAACCTAAAAGTCAAAACAACACCACCATCCACCAAATCTAGCAAGTCACCAATCATTAGACAATCCTCAAAAATTATAGAAAACAATAAAAACATAATAATGACAAGATCTCAACAAATAATTTATTACTCCATATAATTTAATCACAATATATAAATCATTAAACACACATTAATCCCATCATTAATTAATTTATTAAAATGAGGAGATAGAAAAAATGAGTTATACCTGAGGGGTGAAAAGGAAAGGGAAAAGGGTACGAGATTGGAGCTCAGAAGCAACAGCCTCCCAATCATGGGACCCATGTCGTAAAACGGCCCCACCTAATATCAATTCTTCCCATGTACCCCACCTCACCCTATCATCTCCTCTTTCTTCCTCCACCATAACCTGCGCACCCCTGGCCCACTTTACCATCCACCACCACCGTCTAGCCTACGCACCCCCTGCTCACGTCAGCTTCCACCACCATCAAAATTCCTTCTTTTTAGCTTTTTGATATTACCCAGAATAATATAATGAACAAAACTAGAAAAATCAAAATACCCAAATGAAAAAATAAGAAATTTCTAATACCCAGATGATGAAAATTGAAAACAATAAAAAAAAATTAAGACCCAAATGAAATTAAAAAAAAAAAAAAAACCCAGAAATTGAAATTGTTTGAAGCAAAGAAAAGGGGGCAACTTTTTTGGGGCGGAAGATAAGCAAAAGCGGTTTTCTGGCGAAAATGAGAGCGGTTTTCCGGCTCAAAGCGGTTTTTTGTTTCGTTTTTAGTCAATTATAATTGAGATGGTTTTTTTTTGTTGGTTACTATTTTTAGGTGATTTGGATGTTGTTTTTAATGAATTTTGGAGGGTAATAATGAAAATTTTGAGGAAGAATATGTAGTAGCGTAAGACAAGGGGTTGACAAAGGAGAAATAAGTAAATATTTTTTGGATAAATCAATAATAGAGTAATATTTTTTGAAATTTAATTAAAATTTTGAAAATTAAAAAAAGAAGAGAGATCTAGAGAGAGAAAGAAGAGAGAATGTCAGGGGAATTTGGATGATGGGGAGACATAAATGGAAGAGGTTTTTTTTTTTTGTTTTTGTTTTTTTTCCAATTAAAAATGAAATACGGAGTGCTTTTTCCGTTTCATGTTAGTAGCTACACATCTAAGATTACAAATTTATAGGTAATTTTTAGGGAAGAAAAAGATAGAGATAAAGAAATAAAGGAATTCATGTCAGAGGAGAAATACAGGGAGAATATTTTCTTGAAAAAAAAAGTGTAGCAAGTAATTTGAAACTTTCTTCCGTACAAAGCGTAGCGAGTAAATCAGAATGAATGAAATACTTGTATTGACTATTTTTTGGTATTGACTTTGGATTGAATTGAGTAATGTACATGGGTTATGGACTCATGGTTTATGTGCTTGTAATTGCTAGCTAATAAGGTAAAGGTAGGGGTTTTTTGAGAGAAGGGTGTTCGTGGAGTTGGTTAAATTCTTGAATTTTAGGAGAGAGAATTGGATCCGATTCTCATCAAACTAGTTTTTGTTTAGATTTTTCCCTTTTAAAAATGGATGCGTTCATCTTACGATAAAAAAAATGAAAATTAATATTCACTTTTCAATTTCATTTTGTAATCCAAAATTCAAAGTTTTCTTAATCCGAATTCGAATCCGATCTAATCCAATCTAAATTAATATTTTTTCGACAATATTCAAAAATTCAATAAACAAAACAAACCATAATCTTTCAACAATGTAACAATATAAATCATAACCCCAAGTCTACGACATGACACATAAGAAATATGTCATACTTACCGATTAGGTGATGATCTGACTGACTAACACCTATATTTTATACTTTCTAATTAGGCTCGTGAAGATTAATTATGCATTAAATTATATAATTTGACAATAATTATTTCAATGATTTCCATGTTGTATCAATTCCGGAGAATATTTTGTTTACAAAATATAATGTTATGACCTATTTAAAAAGTACCGAGTATAATGTTATGACAATAAAGTTATGCTCCKTATTTGAGATTACTACCCTAATTGACTCTCCAATCGATTTAATCAAACATACAAGCGTATGATATAATTTTATACAAATTTCTCAAATTTTAGTCCGCACAAAAATAAAAGTTAAAGTTCATTGAATTTAAATTTTCATTAATTATATGAAATAGAGTGTAAGTATAACACATGAAAAACCTTTGTAAACTCAATCAAGAATAAGTTAGACATTTGATTTCCGAATACTATCTTCTTCCCCTTTCCTTATTGCAACGTGATCGTTCCTTTTTTTTTTTTGGAGTAAAGTGATGTGTATATTTGATGAGGAAAGGAAAGCATCTAAATTCTTAAAGACATTCCAAGAGCCAAATAATAGAGCCACTAAACAGCAATTTCTATAAWTGTACTACTATTGTAGTTGTTCTTGTAGAAAAGCTTGCAAATTACCATCAACTGGTGGGTCACAGCTAAAAAACTCCATTCACACATTACTACATTTTTTAGTATGCATGAAATTGGACCAACAGATTAGCAAAAGTTGCAAGTAGGATTGATGTAGCATTATCAAACTGGGCCATAACAGATTAACAACTATTCTTAGTTCATGTCCACAAAATCACACATGTGCAACATGTGAAGTACGAAGTAATTGTTTGTTTTGTTTCCTCCATCGGTCTCGAATAATATAGACGGTAACATACAGAAAATATTACCCCGTAAGTTTCTAATAGTCGGGGTAGAGTTTTGGAGAGAGTCGGAGAGAAAATAAGTCTGGTCGAAATGAAACTTTTGTAATGGGGCGTTTGATACATGAAGATAGAGGGAGGGAATAAGATTATTAATCTCAAGTCTTGTTATTTTCAATTAATGCTACATGAAAATAGAGGGACGTTAACAATTTTGGTAAGAAAGAGGCACTGTGTTGCAACGTGGTATGAAAATGCTCCTGCTTAAGTTCAATTAATTAAGTCACTTTCTCACTTATTGCACCTTACATTAGCAAGAATACTAGTAAATCAAATTTGGATCATTGTAAATGATAATTGAGATATTACTAAAGATACAGTAGAATTCAATTAGATCCAAATGAAAGTAAAAATATGGACAATTTTGTGGAATTTGGGTCTCCAAAACTTGTATTATACTCCCTCCGTCTCTTTTTATTTGCTACATTTGCTTTTTCACAGTTTTCGAGACATGACTTCAAATTACAATATCTTGAGTTGTAAATGTTAAAAAATTATAAAAATTATATTTTCGAAAAGTACACATCGAGACGAATCAAACAAGATCACACATAGCTATGTTTCAATGTAGGTGTATAAAATTAAAGCATGTCAAAGTTTACAAATGAATAGTACCAAAAGTCAAAATGTAGCAACTAAAAAGAGACGGAGGGAGTAGTACTCAGTATTTCACAAAGCCAATTGATACTGATAGTATCAATTGTTCTGAGAAGTTCCCACAAAACTCAACAATCGCTCAACGGAAAAAAAATGAAGGCGATCCTTCATTCACTTCTTTTTTCAATTGTCCTTCCCAGGGTTGCCTCAAGAACATCCTTCCTTTGTATATGGAGTATACATATATGCACTGATAGTTACATTACAATTGACAGCTATTAGTCCTAGAATTACAGGCAGAGTGCCATCAACTCATCAAGAAAGAATGACGTAAATGAGAAAATCTCACATCCCTCTTGATGGTTTATATACAAAAATATGACTACCTGATTATTTTSGTGCAAATTCWARGTGATCGGCCATCCGAGAAATAATATGCGGAGGCAGAAAAGCAAAGATTAGCACGTTAGAATCATCAAAATCTCTCTGACTGATGGCGACAGGGAAACATATCCATCCTCACTCTTCCAAATATACTGTAWTACAGCAAGAATTATATGTTGTKATCTTGTAGAACTAGGTTCAATTCCAGCGCAGATTTGGCCAGTGATCCACCCTTTCTGTATTGCAGGACAAGACAGACTTGTATCACAATCAAATACTTTGTATATCAACAGATAAAAAGCTACCATAGTTCAAAGGTCATGTAGCAAGTAGCCCCAAACAAACGATTAAAAGTTGAGCCAGGCTTTCAATCGTTTGTTAAAGCTTCAGGCTCCGATGTTGGTTTAATCAACCACTAGTTGTAAAAAAACAAAGCAACAAGAACCCTTCCTAATCAAAAAGCTTATTTGCTTTAGCGAGACACTTTAGCACAAGGAATGAGCGAGACACTTTAGCACAAAGAATGATAACAATACCAATGAAAAAAAAATAAAAATTCTTCATTGAATTCAAATTATTGCAGTGGTAATGCCGCATCAGTGACAAACAACACAATTACCTTGCAAGTGCAGGAAGAAGTTCTTGTATCTGCTGTAGCTGGACAAAAGTCTGTTTGCAGCACGCAATCCTGTGTTTCAATAAACATGCAATTCAACACTCAAATTCAAATTGTACAAAGTAGAGGAAAGCCTGTTTCAGTCCACCTTCCAAGTAAAAAAGGAAARAGGAGAAATCGCTTGACAATTTGCAAGGAYATTTGAAGTCTTGAAGATATACCTTTCCTCTTGATGAAGATCAACACCCACAGACGGAGGTGCTGAGATTGTTGAGTATATTGTACGYCCAAACAATGCAACAAGTTTGAGTAACATCTCCAAAGACATTTTTGCATGCCTGCACATTATGAAGAAACAATTTTATTTCAAGGATCAACAGTAAAGCCATCCCCTTTAGTTTATGCCAAGCTAATACAATTAGAAAAATGTGCAATTTATACTCGCAGCTTAAGGCAGGTATTTATGTAGTAGTCAAAGATCACTCTTATGACACTGACTGAGCCACACAACAGAAGATCATTCTATTCCTGAGTCCTGACCCTCTGGAATGCCTGGCGGTTTCCCCGATGCTATGGCACAGTATGTCCCATGTGAGGTAACTCTCATGCCTGTCTATGATGCATATATGCTGGTGCAAGTTAGTGTCGTTGCATGCTAAATTCCTTGTTTTCTTGCTTGTTGTGCTATGAGGTAGGCTGGYCARGATCTAAGCCTCGGRGATTCAGGTGCCGCATTGGCGATCAGCGCTGTCCCATTGCACCCTCCCATACTTGAAGGACTAGCAATCAACTTTTACAACCACTACAAATCTAAAATACAGAGAACAAAATTACCTTTCCATCTTGCTGTCCAGGAGACCAACCAGAATAGGTAGCATACAGGAGAACAAATCCATGGTAACGATATCCATCTTCTCCATTAAAACACTAACTACATCAGCTTGGACCTGAAGCACCAGGAAATATCCTTAAGAGCATATTCAAATTTAAGTTAGCGCGAAAAAAAAAAGGATAAAACGAAACTCACAGAATGATCAGGCAACTTCTTTAGCGCAGTAATGGCGCCCTTTATGTCATTCCGTTCCCACAAGTGTCGTATCATCTGGAATACATCCAAGCAACTCAGATTAGTCAGATAATATTGTTCGATTTATGATTTCAAATAATCATACCAAAATAGTATCCTTGTGTTATTTGAAAGATGAAACTAGGAGTTTAGGACTTAGAAGCATCCACAAGCCTCCCAAAACTCAGTAGAAATCAGAAAGAAAAGAGGGAAGGGGATAAGGACTGTCAGGACACAGTTACGAACTTGATGTCCATTTCATAAAGGTATTTCCATGGCTAACTGCATATTGCCCTAACATAACTGTCTGACAGAGAGAGAGTTTGTGGGCTATAACATACTCCACMATGAAGATGARGGGAGCAATGTCCTAAGTTCCCAAAAGGGTAAACCAGAAGATTACCTGTAACTTTGTGAGTCGAGAGCGAAGACCACTAAGTAGGGCATCATGATTTTGCATAAGATCATCAATAACACATGCATCACTTGTGGAGGTCGACTCTCTACCAGAAACTTGAGGCTCCTCTTTCTGATAGTCAACATAAAAATGTAAGACCCCAATAATAATAATAATAATAATAATAATAAT